>ML805982.1:12697-33433 GCA_009831015.1 Picea engelmannii | reverse complement strand
CCAACTTCCTGAATGTTCCAGCACCAACTGGATGGAAGCACCAACTTCCAGTTACACAAGCTCCAACCTGCATAACAGAGAACACATGTTCTCCCTAGCACCACCCTGCCACCCTTGTTTCTCTGGCTGCAACCAGATGGAAGATACAACTTCCTGTGTTCAAGCACCCACTTGAACTTCTGAGGACAACAGTCCTCTCGAGAACCTCCCAACCACCCTCAGAACAACTAACCAAACACAGTCTGTTTCGTCTGCTTTTATACACACAGGCACAACGTTTCAACTTCCCAACTCCTTGGGCAAAATGATGACAACTGGCCAGCAAACCGAAACGCCAACTGATCGACAACTAATGTGCGATCATGAGTCCGTTTTACTAACGGATTTGTAACTGAAAGTGTTAAGTGTGTGTGGAAGAACAGTAACCCTCCGATCAATTCAAGCTTTAACCACATCGTTGGATAATCTATATTATTCTTGCCTTTTAAATCAGATTTCGACATTTCTTATGATGCTGAGCCAAAGCGGCTCTTTAGATTCCTCCAATGAAATCCCTCTACAAATGCCCATTCCACAGGTCCTGTTAACCTTCACGACATTCTACACTTAACCGTGGTTTTCCCTGACTTGATATTGGGGTTCGAGATTTCGGACTTTACGCTGTCAAGAGTCACTGTCCACTCGAATCCCCGATTTCTGATGAGCTCCTTTTCTCCACGCGTTGGCCCTCCTGGCTCAGTTCCGGGTTCACATGACCATTACCCCATGACTGTGGCCTTACCTCTTGTCGCGGCTCCTCCTATCGGAATTTTGGCACTTGCGATGTCAAAATTCACAAGTCCTCCGGACTCGCGATTCTCCGATCCCCGATGTCTCCTTTCATACGCTAGCCCTCCTGAGCTTAGCTCCCGGTCAATGTGACCGTCACTCCGTGACCATAACCTTACCCCGTCAGGGCTATGGGGTTTGTGATGCCTCAATGCATACACCCACGGAATTCCCGATCGTCCAAATCCCGACGCTCCGTTACGCTGATAGCTGGCCCCCACTGACTCCTGGGTGGCCCAAACGCTATAAGACTTATCAGGAAATCGCGTATCGCGATTTCACGATGTCTGATGTTCAATGTTCTTGTCAATACCAAAACCCGATCCCCGAAATTTCGTATAGAAAATAGATCAACGATCCAGATTATATTTAGATCTGACGGTTGCTATTACGTCGGGAATTCACTCATCGCGAAATCGGAATTCCCGTTGTCAAGTGACTTTGTCATTTCAAAGTCCCGATCCCCGACACTCTGCTGACGTCACATGTGGTTTGACACGTGTTAAATACTGCCACGTGTCACTCTGATTCACGACTTACATGTGCCTGAAGTGTTGAATCTGCCTGACACCTGTCATTACCTGGTTGTGCCACGTGTCCCTAACTGACGTGGTCTGCTGTCGTGAGTTGGATCGACGGTCTAGATCACATGTTGATCTGACGGTTTAGGTTCAGTCGGGATTTCTTTCATCGCGATTTCGGGGCTTCTGTTGTAATTGAACACAAGACTCGTGAAACTCCGATTCCCGATTCTCCGATGAGAAAAACTCCGACGACGCCCGATCCTTTGCCACCTATCCTTGCATATGGACGGTCCTTATTCCTCCGGGATTTCGAGACTTTCGATGTCTCGACTCACTTGTCACCGGGATCCCCGATTTCCCGATGGCCAATATCCCGATGCCTCACCAGAATGCTGACGCGTGTCCTGCCCAAATCAATGGCTAGGATTCTCTCTCCGATATCCCGATGACTTGTCCAGGATTTATCCTCTGCACAGTAGGACTTAACCCCTGCACTTAACCTCTGTGCAGCTTTTGCAAATCCTACGACTGTCGACCTTTCGGGAAATTTGAATGGGATCCAATGGTCGCCATCTTCCTTCTCCTCTACAAACTCCTATATCTCAAGCTTTGCTGCGCGCGTTTTCCTCAATGTTGTTCCTCCTGAGCTTTTACGTTCGAATCTCTTATCCTGCCATCTCCACTGTTGTCATCAATGACAAGCATTCGTTGTCTGTTTACTGAATTTGCCAACATCTCTCACAGTTAACTACTAAGTTTGGATTATGTTAGTAAAACGGATGCATGATTGCAAATCAGTTAGCGCTTCAAATGGCCTTTCAGTTGCTTGGACAATTGTCTTTCTTTTGCCTAATAAAATGGGAAGTGGAATGGCCATGGGGGTGTGTATAAAAGAAAATTGGTCAGACTGTGTATGGTTGGCGATACTGGAGGAAAAATAGCTTGTAATTGAAACATAAAGGATGAGCTCGACTGTTACAGAGAAGATGAAGAGTCTCATCTGCTAGTGAGGCTGAGGAATCTCAGCATAACACGCAGTGATGTTGAACGCGTGGGAAAACTGCCAGAGAAGATGAAGAGTTACCATGATGATCGGGCAGAGGACTCGAGAGGTGGAGGATATCGACGCGGTGTGAGTATGCAGAGGAATTGCGCACATTGCATGCATAAGGGGCACATAATATATAAGTACATTGTACAGAGAAGAGAGTGGCTGTTGTTGCCATTGTTGTTGGAGTTGTTGTGGTCGTTGTGTAGAAGGATTGAAGTGTGAGCAAGGAGGCAGAGCGCAGGAGTGGAAATACACAGCAGAGGAAGGTTGCATTGGAGGGACATGGTGCAGAGAGTATAAATGGAGAAGAACAGAAAGAGCAAGGTGTGTGCAAAAGACACTGATGCAGACAGGGTAGAGCAGTGTAACAGAACAACGACAAGGCTGGTAAGCCATTGAATAACTTTATTTCGCTGTAATGAGTTTGAGTATCAAAGATTAATATTTCAGGGTGGTTGGGAGGTGCTCGGGAGGATTGTTGTCCTCAGAGGTTCAAGTGGATGCTTGAACACAGGGAGTTGTAGCTTCCATCTGGTTGCAGCCAGAGAAACCAGGGTGGCAGGGTGGTGCAAGGGAGAACTCTTGTTCTCTGTTATCCAGGTTGGTGCCTGTATGATTGGAAGTTGGTGCTTCCATCCAGTTGGTGCTTCCAACATTCAGGGAGTTGGTGCTTCCTTCTAGTTGGTGCTAGAGAAACCGGGGAGTTGGTGCTTCCTTCTAGTTGGTGCTAGAGAAACCAGAAGTTGGTGCTTCCTTCTAGTGGGTGCTAGAGAAAACAGAGAGTTGGTGCTCTCAACAAGTTGAAGCTTGCAAAACAGAGGTTGTAGCCTCATTATGAGTTGGTGCTCATATGTATGATAATGTAAAGAATGTAATTATTACTTATCATATAAAGAAAAAGAGGTTTTTACCCTGCATGGGTTTCCTCGGAAAATATCTGTCTCTGTGTTTCTCATATATATGTGACTGATGCTGAATGTGCCTGTGTTTATTTCTCTGCAGTAGTGTGATCATCATTCAGTGTTTCTGCAAAGAGTTTTAAAAGAAGCATAATTGTTTAAGCTAAGTGACAACTGATTCACCCCCCCTCTCAGTTGTCCAACACCTTGTCCCACAAACAAGGGGATCTCATACACCAATTTGGTGTTTGGCTTGGCCATGACCTTAAGATTAGATTATTATTATATGTTAGGCAATGGAAGCATAAACAAAGAAAGATTTTAATAACAAAGTAAACAAGACATAGAAATCACAGAATGAACACAATATTTACATGGAAAAACCCTTTTAAGGAAAAAAACCACAAGGCCATGATAATCGGTGTTCTTATTATTCAAGGGAGAATTACAACATTCAAACACATGCTTACAACCATCCTCTCACTCTCTTCCCACATATTGTGCTACACTACATTGCTACACCCACACCTCTACATGTATGCTAGATATATAGTATCTATTAGACAATTAGACAAACTGATTACAACCTGATTCACCAGTTACACAAATTGTTCACTGTAGTATGCATGCATGCACATTCTATTTTTAGCTAATGCTGTGTGCATGCTTCTGCATGGGAAATTAGTTGGAAGTTTCAACAATCTCCACCTTGACAATAATTTTCTTGATGTATCATGCCCGAATTAATTCATCACCTTTTATGCTAGACAAGAGAAGCCAAACACCATCATAGTGTCTCTAACAAAACCGATTTCTTGAACATGTATGCATAATTCACTTTTGTATGGACCTTTTCCAGAGCCACTCCCCCTTCTTCACCAACCTGTCTTACAAAATGGTATTTAATAAAAATATGCTTCATCTTACTGTGATAAGTTAGATTTCTATCCAAATGAATAACACTTTGACTATCGCAGAATACTTTCACCTTGTCCTGCATCCTACCAAACTCACCCAACAAACATTTTAACCAAATTGTCTCTTTGCATGCATGAGAGGCAGCCATATATTCTGCCTCAGTAGTGGATAAAGAAATTATGTTTTGAAGCTTTGACATCCAACTAACATGTCCTCCTACAAGAGTTAATGCATATCTTGAAGTGGATCTCCTTTTGTCCAAGTCACCTGCAAAATCTGAATCAACATAACCGCATACTGAATCACTGGAACCGTCATATGTGATAGAATAATTACTTGTGCCACTAAGGTACCTAAGCACCCATTTCACTGCTGCCCAATGCTCTTTACCTGGATTTTCTATGTATCTACCAACAACACCAACTACATGTGAAATATCTGGTCTAGTAATCACCATCGCATACATCAAACTTCCTACTGCATTAGTATATGGTACACAAGACATATAATACTTTTCTTCGTCATTACTAGGAGATAAACTTGAAGAAACTTGAAATGGGAAGCCAAAGGGATTTGTACGGGTTTCACATTATTCATACAGAATCTCAAAAGTATTTTCTTCACATACTTTTGTTGTGATAACCTCAACTTACCATTTTTCCTATCTCTGTGTATCTCCATGCCCAAGGTTTGTTTTGTTGCTCTTGGATCCTTCATATCGAACGTCCTAGCCAACTGAGCCTTTAACCTGTTGATTTCGACCATGCTTTTTCTTGCAACAAGCATATCGCCAACATATAACACCAAAATAATGAAGATGCCATTTTCCAACTTTTTAAAGTAAACACAATGATCATATTCACTTCTTGTAAAAATTTGGCTCACCATGAAGGAATCAAACTTCTTGTACCATTTCCTGGGAGAATGCCTCAAGCCATACAATGATTTCTTGAGTTTGCAAACAAACCTCTTATTGCGATCCGGAAAAAAAACCTTCTGGTTGTTCCATATATATATCCTCATCCAGATATCCATGTAGAAACGTTCTTTTAACATCTAGTTGCTCTAACTCAAGATCAAGTAAAGCAACTAGTGCTAACACAACATGAATTGAAATAAGTTTCACAACTGGCGAAAATATTTCATGAAAATCAATACCATCCTTTTAAGAATACAATTTTTCTACTGGTATTTCTTTATACCTTTCAACTTTATCATTGACACCCTTTTTCAGTTTGTAGACCCACTTGCAACCGACAACCTTCCTATCGTTTGGAAGTTCTACCAGGTCCCATGTTTTATTCCTCTCTAAGGAATCCAATTCTTCTTTCATAGTTTCTTTCCATTTAACACTTTTAGATACCTTCATTGCTTCTTGATAACAACTAGGTTCTCCATCATTAGAAACCAAAGCCACAGATGAAACATAATCGTCATACCTTGTGTTATAGCCCTAAATTGCTCTACACATGCATACATGGCCTTGACTCTCTTACTTGCATTTTTTGCCAAAGCACTGCTAAGTTGCTCTTCTTAAAAAACCATTTTTTTGAAGATGTACGCACCCTGCACCATTACTTCCCACATACATATGCTTTTTGCACCACTACAGATCGTGTACATATGCATGGTGCACCATTACAACCCGTGTATACTTGCAAAAGTTGCAAAAAATAAAAAGTTGCAAGGAATTCGTTGAGATTACGGGCTATTGGGTAGTTTCCCAACTAATCCACCTACTATAGCCCGTCACCCAACCGAATAACCATCATTTTGTCATACAAAAGGAGGTGTTGGGGTCTCATTTTACATATAGACATAAGAACAGTGAAACTCCCCTCGATTTCACATCCCCTCCTTGCCCAAGATACTGCAACTCTTTTGTGAGAATTGCCTCAACATTCCCTCATTAGCCCCTTCTTCCTCCATCAAAACCCATTCACTTCCCAAGAAGAGATCAGAAGGTTGAGAGGAGAGGTTTATACAAAGGTGCACTTGGAGTTTGGTGAAGAAGAGCTTGGACTAGGTTCGCGGACGGTAGCCGACTTTGATTGTAAAGGTATAATCATTGTGTTATTAATAAAATAATTACTTTTCCTGTCCCAAATGATGGTGTCTTAAATGCTATTATTGATTTATGTTTTGACATTCTAACATCTAACCCTAACTTGTATATGGAATAGCATGCTTGTCATTCTCTGTTTGTCAATCTTTGGATGCAGATCATCCCTGGGAGGAGGCGTGCAGTCAATGGAACTTCTAAGCGCGAGGAGGTCATCACCAGACGTGGGATTCGAGGTATAGTTACCTTATCTCCTTTTCCTTGGTTTCTTCATGAGTTTTGGTATGTTTGGGGTAGTTTAGAGAAGTAATTGACTTTTAGACGGTTAGTCGATCTACCTACATTCTGAACCCTAGTGTAGTCATAGGTGTGTTTTTCCCGCTATAACCTTGTAGGAGGATTCTTGACCCGTGTATATCTCCTTAGAGATGGTTGAGGCATATCCACAATTTCCTGGATATTTTATGCATCTTCATCATCTTCTTCTAGAACTTCTTCATGCTCCTCCTTTTTTGAAGATCGTTGAGTCTCAAACTGAATTTGCTGAACTTGAGATACTTGTTCTTGTCTCACTTCAACATCTATGAGATCTGATTTTATGTGTGAGGATTCATCAAATACTACATCTTTTCTTATGATGAGTTTGTAGGCAGTAGGATCCCACAATCTGTACCCCTTAACTCCATCACCATAACCAACAAAGACATATTTCTTTGATCTAGGATCTAACTTAGAAAGCTGATCTTTAGAAATAAGAGCATAAGCGTCACAACCAAATATTCTCAGATTTGAATAATCACACGGATGACCTGTCCATACCTCTTATGGAATATTAAGTTGATAGTAACTGATTTATCAGATAACATGCTGTAAGAACTGTTTCTGCCCATAATTCATGCTGCAACTTGGCATTACTGAGCATGCTCCTTGATCTCTCTAGAAGAGTCCTATTCATGCGTTCAACAACACCATTTTGTTGAGGAGTATAAAATGTGGTCTTATGTCTTTCGATCCTAACATCCTTGCAATAGTTTTCAAATTCCAGAGATGTGAACTAACCTCCATTATTTGTTCTGAAACACTTGATTGACATGTTAATGCTCTTTTCAACCAAAGCTTTGAATTGCTTAAAAGTTTAAATACATCATCTTTTATTTTAAGTAAATAGATCCACACCTTTCTAGAGTAATCATCTATAAATGTCACAAAATATGACGATCTTCCAAAAGAAACTGTAGGGGATGGTCCCCAAACATATGAATGAATGTAATCAAGGATAAATTTTCTTATATGTCTTCATGTTTTAAACTTATCTCTACACTGTTTCCAAAAACACAATACTTGCAGAAATTTAAATCCAAAAACTTTAAACTTGGAAGTGACTTACGATCAATCGGTACCTTAAGCCCTTTCTCGCTCATATGACCCAAACGTTGATGCCATAAACAACTAGAGTCACTTGCACCTTCAAATGCTAGCACTGCTTGATTTATTTCAGTCCTTCCTTGAAGATGATAAAGGTTCCTGATCCTCTTTTCCTTCATGACTATTAATATGTCTTTGGACACCTTCAATACTCCACCTTGAGTTGTACACTTATAACCAACAAAATCTACAACTTCCAAAGATATTAAGTTCTTTCTAAGTTCGGGTACATGCCTCATATCCATTAATGTTCTTATAGTACCATCATACATTTTAATCAAGATGCTACCAACCCCAACAATTTTACAAGAAAAATCATTTCCCATAAAAGCAACACCTTCATCAATAGATTGGTAAGTTGAGAACCAATTTCGATGAAGACACATGTGGATGGACGCACCAGAATCTAACAACCAATGTTGATGTTGATGTGAAACATCACAAGTATATAATACCTCATCAACCATACCTGAACCTGAACCTGAACCTAAACTTGTTTCATCTAAATTAGCCTCATTTTCTTCCTTTGTGGAGTCCTCTTTGGATGCTTTATGTCTTTTCCAACAATCCTTCTTGAGATGCCCAAATTTTCCATAGAACCAACATTTTTGATTACCCTTCTTGCCTCTTGACTTAGATCTTGATGTACCTATCTGATCTTTCCCTCTTTCTATAGATCGACCTCTGACCACCATTGCTTCTGCTATTGGGGTTTATTTACTGGATCTTCTCCTCATTTCCTCAACCAACAGAGCTCCCACAACAATATCATAATCAATGGTGTATGTTGTGCTAAACCACATAGATGTGACCAGATGATCCCAAGATTCAGGTAATGAACACAATAATATGATTTATTTGTCATCATCTTCATATTTTACACCCATACTAGTTAATTGACAAATCAGGGTATTGAAAACATTTAAATGATCGACAATTTTTGTACCTTCTTTCATATGTAAGCTATAAAACTACCTCTTCAAGAAGATTATGTTCATTAAGGATTTTTTCATATAAAAACTTTCCAGTCTGTTACACAAGCCCATTGTTGTCTCATCTCCAACAATGTTAAACAAAACTTCATCTTCCAAACACAAACAGATAGTACTAAGAGATCTTGCATCTAGATCTTCCCAGTCCTCATCTGTCATGCTTGTTAGTTTCTTTGTATTTCCCACCAACACCTTTTACAATCCTTGTTGCACAAGCAGATCCCGCATCTTGAGCTTCTATAGCTCAAAATTGTTCTTGCTGTTAAATTTCTCCACCTCAAACTTTGAACTTTACACTTTTGCCATTAACACAAAAAATTGCCCCGAAACGACAACTTATAATACTAAAATTTAATATAAAGGAAAAAAAATATACTTTTAAAGTTGAACAACAAATATTAATTAAAGTTTCAATACACAAATATTTAATGTATTCTACCTTAAAATCTCATTTTTACAAAACAAGGAGGTCCACCTCTTAAACAAGTGTTGCATGGCAGCCTAGTCCCTACCAGGTTGGAACGGGAGAAAATGCGTGGATTGCAAGTTGCAGTACATGTGGTATCCATGCAAAATTTAGCATTCCCGAATTAGTTTTATTTAAAATTTCTAAAAAATTATTAATGTCTGGTACTTCAACGAAGGTTCCTAGTATCTAAGTTTGATAGTACATGAAATATTTAATACATAACGCATGTAACCCAACAATTACGGAGTCAGGTTCACATTTTTCATTTTTCATGTCTAGAGTGTTCCGTGATATACATTTTGCACCAAACACTTCCGCCATATACATTTTGCACCCAACAATTCCGTCATATACATGAGACTGCGTAATTTAAAGAATATCATAACATTGTACCAAGATTTATAGTAATTTATATAATGCTATAACACTTTTTACTTAATGAATAGTATAAACAATTATTTAAATTTTATTCAATATTATTTTTAACCTTTTTAAATGTAAATTTGGAATTTTGGAATTTTTATTTTGTTTATGATAATAAAGGTGAAATTTATTTTTATTTTTCATTTTTCATGTCAATATACTTTTTGCACCCAACATTTCCGCCATATACATTTTGCACCCAACAATTACGGAGTGGTGGGTTGGCGGAGTGGCAGGTTCACATGTTTCATTTTTCATGTCCAACATGTTCCGTGATATACATTTTGCACCCAACAATTCCATCATATACTAATAAGTTTTTAAATGTAAATTTGAAATTTTGATTTTGTTTATGATAATAAAAGTGAAATTTATTTTAATTTTTCATTTTTCATGTCCACCTTGTTCCGTGATATACTTTTTGCACCCAACACTTCCGCCATATACATTTTGCACCCAACAATTACGGAGTCGCGGGTTGGCAGAGTTGCGGGTTCACATGTTTCATTTTTCATGTCTAACATGTTTCGTGATATACATTTTGCACCCAACACTTCCATCATATACATTTTGCACCCAACAATTCCGTCATATACTTATAAGCTTTTAAATGTAAATTTGAAATTTTGGGATTTTGATTTTGTTTATGATAATAAAGGTGAAATTTATTTTAATTTTTCATTTTTCATGTCCAACTTATTCCATAATATATTTTTTGCACCCAACACTTCCGCCATATACATTTTGCACCCAACAAGTATAAACAATTATTTAAATTTTATTCAATATTATTTTTAAGTTTTTAAATGTAAATTTGGAATTTTGGAATTTTGATTTTGTTTATGATAATAAAGGTGAAATTTATTTTAATTTTTCATTTTTCATGTCTAGCTTGTTCCGTGATATACTTTTTGCACTCAACACTTCTGCCATATACATTTTGCACCCAACAATTACGGAGTTGCAGGTTGGCGGAGTCGCGGGTTCACATGTTTCATTTTTCAAGTCCAACATGTTCTGTGATATACATTTTGCACCCAACACTTCCGTAATATACATTTTGCACCCAACAATTCCATCATATACTTATACGTTTTTAAATGTGATTTTGAAATTTTGGAATTTTGATTTTGTTTATGATAATAAAGGTGTGAATTTGAAATTTTGGAATTTTGATTTTGTTTATGATAATAAAGGTGAAATTTATTTTAATTTTTAATTTTTTTGTTCCATGATATACTTTTTGCACCCAACACTTCCGCCATATACATTTTGCACCCAACAATTACGGAGTCACCGGTTTGCGGAGTGGCGGGTTCACATGTGCAACATGTTCCGTGATATACATTTTGCACCCAACACTGCCATCATATACATTTTGCACTCAACAATTCCGTCATATACTTATATGTTTTTAAATGTAAATTTAGAATTTTGGAATTTTGATTATGTTTATGATAATAAAGGTGAAATTTATTTTCATTTTTCATTTTTCATGTCCAGCTTGTTCCGTGATATACTTTTTGCACCCAACACTTCCGCCATATACATTTTGCACCCAACAAGTATAAACAATTATTTAAATTTTAATCAATATTATTTTAAAGGTTTTTAAATGTAAATTTGGAATTTTGGAATTTTGATTTTGTTTATGATAATAAAGGTGAAATTTATTTTCATTTTTCCTTTTTTATGTCCAGCTTGTTCCATGATATATTTTTTGCACCCAACACTTCCGCCATATACATTTTGAACCCAACAATTACGGAGTTCAGGTTGGGGGAGTCGCAGGTTCACATGTTTCATTTTTCATGTCCAACATGTTCCGTGATATACATTTTGCACCCAACACTTCCGTCATATACATTTTGCACCCAACAATTTTGTCATATACTTATACGGTTTTAAATGTAAATTTGGAATTTTGATTTTGTTTATGATAATAAAGGTGAAATTTATTTTAATTTTTTATTTTTCATGTCGAGTTTGTTCCGTGATATACTTTTTGCACCAACACTTCGGCCATATACATTTTGCACTCAACAAGTATAAACAATTATTTAAATTTTATTTAATATTATTTTTAACATTTTAAATGTAAATTTGAAATTTTGGAATTTTGATTTTGTTTATGATAATAAAGGTGAAATTTATTTTAATTTTTAATTTTTCATTTTTCATGACCAGCTTGTTCCGTGATATACTTTTTGCACCCAACACTTCCGCCATATACATTTTGCACCCAACAATTACGGAGTTGCGGGTTGGCGGAGTCGCGGGTTCACATGTTTCATTTTTCATGCATGTTTCATTTTTCATGTCTAGCATGTTCCGTGATATACATTTTGCACCCAACACTTCCGTCATATACATTTTGCACCCAACAATTTGGAATTTTTATTTTGTTTATGATAATAAAGGTGAAATTTATTTTAATTTTTCATTTTTCATGTCGAGCTTGTTCCGTGATATACTTTTTGCACCCAACACTTCCGCCATATACATTTTGCACCCAACAAGTATAAACAATTATTTAAATTTTATGCAATATTATTTTTAACGTTTTTAAATGTAAATTTGGAATTTTGGAATTTTGATTTTGTTTATGATAATCTGTCATATACATTTTGCACCCAACAATTCCGTCATATACTTATATGTTTTTAAATGTAAATTTGGAATTTTGGAATTTTGATTTTGTTTATGATAATAAAGGTGAAATTTATTTTAATTTTTCATGTCCAACTTGTTCCGTGATATACTTTTTGCACCCAACACTTCTGCCATATACATTTTTCACCCAACAATTACGGAGTTGCGGGTTGGCGGATTCGCGAGTTCACATGTTTCATTTTTCATGTCCAACATGTTCCGTGATATACATTTTGCACCCAACACTTCCATCATATACATTTTGCACCCAACAATTCCGTCATATACTTATACGTTTTAAAATGTAAATTTGGAATTTTGGAATTTTGATTTTGTTTATGATAATAAAGGTGAAATTTATTTTCATTTTTCATTTTTCATGTCCAGCTTGTTCCGTGATATACTTTTTGCAGCCAACACTTCCGCCATATACATTTTGCACCCAACAATTACAGAGTTGCGGGTTGGCGGAGTCGCAGGTTTACATGTTTCATTTTTCATGTCCAGCATGTTCCGTGATATACATTTTGCACCCAACAATTACAGAGTTGCGGGATGGCGGGGTCGCGGGTTCACATGTTTCATTTTTCATGTCCAACATGTTCCGTGATATACATTTTTCACCCAACACTTCCGTCATATATATTTTGCACCCAACAATTCCGTCATATACATGAGACTCAGTAATTTATAGAATATCAATGGAAAAATGGAAAATGAAAAATGTGAACCTGCGAACCTTCGTTGATGTACTAGACATTAATATTTTTTTATAAATTTCAAATAAAACTAATTCGGGAATATTAAATTATGCATGGATACCACATGTATTGCAACTTACAACCCACCCATTTACTTCCATTCATAAACTATAAATTAAATTTATGATATCTATCATGTAATATTAATATTAAATATAGTATTCATTATTAATATGCGATAATGTTTTGTTAAATTTTATTCAATTAATTATTCAAATTTATTTTTATTTTTCATGTCCAGTCTATTCTGTGTTATACATGTTAAATAAACATTTAAGGCTCTGAGGCATGTAGGTAAACATTTAAGGCTGTCAGAACCGTCCAAGTGCCTCACCCTGTGTAAACATTTAAGAAAGAATGCTTGTGGTAGGATTTACGTACGTAAGTACTTAATAATAATAATAAAATAAACAAACCTTGGATACATTGGCATATCAAACATTGGGATAAATTTAGCTAGCATAAAATGCTAAGAAAAACATTCGACATTAATTCAGCTTCAAGAAATGCATACAAAAATATATGATTCAAAAAGACGGTATACTATCAAAAAGTTTGGATATGCTCACATATAAAACATTGGGAATAGCGAAGCCGGCAATAAGACCTCCAATCTGTTATCCAATTAGATCGTGACATACATGGTACTTTTTATTATATAAAAATAAATGTTTTTTGTTCCGTAGTTCCAACATTAAATATTCTGCAAATATTTGTGGTCAACGGACAAATTAATACTAGGTCAACGAATTATCGATTACTATAGTCCCTCTATGCCTATGGCAGGGACTAATAATATTATAACATTTACCCATCCTTTATGGTATTCTACCTTAAAACCTCCTTTTTACGGAACAAAGAAGTCCACCTCTTAAATAATATTATAACATTCAACCATACATTATAAAGTATATGCCTTTAAACCTTTTTTCAGAAAGAAATGTCACCTCTTAAACGAATAAAATATTCACCCATTTAATTATAAAGTCGATCCTCCATGTGCTTAATGAAAAATCAACTCTCCTAACCTTCGAGTCAACATATCTTGACTAACACTCCCTATGAATAGCCTACAGAGCGTTAGTCCCAGCATTTACCCTCCCTTTGTATTGTTGGGAGGCGTCAGACAATGCTCTCTATGGACGTCTTGGGGAGCATCTGTCATGTGTGAGTAGTGTTAACGCTCTTGTAATTGAGCTCAGGGAACGTCAGGGACACAACTAATGTTCTTATGTCTTTAACAATTTTAATGAAAAAACTTTGGCTTGAATATTTTTTTGCTTCAAAAAACCGCAACTCTGATACTACTTGTTAGGTAGTGGAAGCATAAACAGAGCAATATTTTAATAACAAAGTAAACAAGACATAGAAATCACACAATGAACACAATATTTATGTGGAAAAACCCTTTTAAGGGAAAAAACCACAAGGCAATGATAATCGATATTCTTATTATTCAAGAGAGAATTACATTAGCCAAACACATGCTTACAACCATTCTCTCACTCTCTTCCCACACACCGCACTACACTACATTGCTACACTCACAACTCTACGGGTATGCTAGATATATAGTATCTATTAGACAATTAGACAAACTGATTACAACCTGATCCACCAGTTAATCTAGAATATCATCAATATCTAGGATGGGAAATTTATCCTTGATCATCAAGTTATTGACAACCCTAAGATCATGACACCGGGGTATTTTTTAGGGGTGAAATTTCTCCAATTGGCTATTTTTTGAAGAAAAAAAATGTTCCCCAAATTGGTAAAAAATTCGCCTATTTTTTACATGAATATGATTAAATTTATAAAATTTTATAAAAAATTACAAGTTTTAATAGTAAATTATATGTTTTTTATTGACTATTTGCCTACATATCTATATGTATGATTTCTGAAACAAAAAAAGTCACCTAGAATAGTATACATAGGTATAATATGTAACATCCCTAGTTTTAATCCCCACAAATTATAATGTAATTGTGATTAGGCTAGTGAGTTGTATTGAATTAATATGGCCAAGGGCCAAGCAATGTAATATGTAAAGCATAATGATAAACAAAATGTGAGGTCAGCTAAAAAGGAGACATGGACACATATGGGGGATGAGTTATCCACAAGAGAGGAAGGGTCTAGAAAGGGGTTTTTACCCATAAATTTAATTCTCAAATCCTTTTCTTGTTTTTAATGTGTTGAGTGAACCTTATGATTTCCCTTGAGTGTGGAAAATCCTTATCATTGAATACTTGTAAGAGGGTGGGTGTAAAAAGTCACGTCCCATATTTATTGAGAGTTGGACTAAAGTACAATCATCTTGGGGAGGAGTGGAAGCCAATCAAACATGAAAAGGGAGAAAATTTGTATGGCCAGGGGAAACATTTTTGGTCATACACATTTTTGCATGAACAACAAGCAGATGATCTCTAGAGCTGGAGTAACAATGTTGGGTGAATTCGGGAATATTTTGGAGCTCTTCTTTGAAGAAGCAAGTTTTTAGGCTTGTAGAAGAACCAAGTTGTTAGGCATGAAGAGTCAACTCACGTGTGATTTGCATTGCAACAACAAGATTGATGTTGTTGTTTCTTGGTAGTTTTCCTAGCAACGAGTTCCCTTGAGATCCTAGTAGTGATATTCATGATTACCTGCGCCAGAGAGACCCTGATAAACGAATGGGATGCCTAATGGAATAAGAGCAATGAAGGGGTACATTGCTTGGGTTGGGAAGGTTGAGAGTAAGAGAGTTGTTGGAAAATCAGGATAGTTGTAGGAGAATGCCAGTGGGTTGTGGGATTTTTTAAGCTGTGAGTGGACAGTGAGAGGCCACTCTCTTTTGTGGATCCCTAGCCCCATCTCTAGGTTGACTTGATATTGAGATCTAGAACAAAAGTTCTTTGGGTAGGTGGAACGCTCATCTCAAGTAGTTGGTTGCACTACTGATTTAAAATGATAAGTGTTTTTAATCATTTTTTGTGTTATACTTATGAGTTTAATTATTGTGCCTTAACTCTATGTATGAGAATATTTTGTATGTTATTGTAATGAGTTTATTAGTTGCATTCATGTGATTTTATCATGTTGTACATGCATTTAATTAAATGGTATCAAAACTGGTTAATCTATGTGTTTTCCTGTAGCTGATAAGATACATGACTTTTTCTAGTAGAAATTGTATTATGTTATGTGAATTCCACAAGTAATGGGCCTCAGTCAAGTTGGGGAACATTATAGTGTGGTATCAGAGCTCTAGTTTACAACACTCGGTTTGTATGGGCCAGAGAAGCCACACAAAAGCAGATTTGTAGACCAATGACTACAATTGTTTTATATAAGGTCATCTTAGCGGTCGAGTTTTGTATTTTCAGAGTCATCCATGGAGGGTCATGGTGGAAATTGGGTTGAAAAGCCACAATTTTGAGTGAAATCAGGAGACAAATCTTGCTCAGAGTCGTCAAATTCAGAACAAACAATTTTTTCCTTTGTAAATCGAAAGAGAGGCACAACCTTTTCCGAGAGGTGTTCTGTATCCGGATGTTCGGGACATCTGGGAATCCAAGCATCCAGAGGACCAAGCATCGAGACAATTAACTAAGTCTCAAATATGCAGTGCAAAATTACTGGCACAGCTGCAGTTTAATCCCAGCCGTCAAATCAGATCGCCATAGCCGACAACTGTTGGATCTATCAGGATCGGGTGGCAGTAGTGACATCCAGGCATCCTTGCATCTAGAGTGCCTCGATTTAAAGTTCTATTGAGAGGGACGAATGTCAGATGCAAGACTTGGCATCCATACATCCAGGCATCTTAATTGCCTCGGGGGTAAATGTTATTGGAAGGTTTGGATGTTGAATGTAAACATTAACATCCGGGTATCCACGAATTCCTTGAGGCGATTTGTTAATGAAATTCGTGATGTCGAATATAAAACTTTGATGAAGCTGGATGCCACATTGGAAATCCACCTTGATGCCATGTGAGACCTTTTCAGAGGCCACATCAATAGGAAGGGTATGTCATCCAACTGAGTTGGATGCCATGTTAGATGACACACTAGAAAAAAGGTGTCAGTAGTGCCATGTCAACTATTGAGTTAACATGCCACATCATCATAAGTGTCAGAGGACGCGTTCATAGTATGATATGTCAGTAGGGCCATGTGGAAGGTCGTATGGGAAAATGTTGGATGTAGGGAATACACATCCAAGGATCCTTGTAACAATTTGTTGTTGTTGAAGGGTGGATGTCAGATGTGGGGTATTGAAATCCGAGCATTTTGGCATCTAGAGCTACTGAAGGTGAGTCATTATCCAAATGGGTGGATGCCAGATATAAAACTTTGATGAAGTTGGATTCCACATCAGCAAGTCGGGTCAGATGTCAAGATAGTGCCATGTCATGCCACGTCGATGTAATATGGACGCTGCGTCAACGGTTGTAGGATCGTCGATGAATTGCAGGCGTGGATCTCGAGGGTAAATGGACGGTTGAGATATCACCTGGGTAGAGTGTCAAATGTGGAACGGTGCAGTGGGAACAATGATCCATCCAAGTATCTGGAGGTCCAGAGAAATCTCTATGTGGAATTTCCAAAAGTCATGTATGTTAGATGTCGTATGTGAAACCATGGCATGTTGGAACCAGGAAAGGAGAAGGGTTATCGATTGAGAACTTCTAACGCCTACGAAGATCTAGACCATTGGAATTGAGATGATTTCAGTCGTTAGATTCGTCGGGAGCAAAATATCTTCTTAAAGATCGTGGAGCTTGTTTTTTCTGTAACCAATCGAGGCCATTGATTTAGTGTTTTCTACATCGTCTGATCTTGTGCACGCGCTAGTTATGCTAGAAGCATGAGGTTATGAGGATGGGGCCCACTCATCCTGCAACCAATTGTTTGGTGACAGGTGGAAGCTTGTCATTGAGCACACATCAGAGCAAGGGGCCAATGAGAAACTATCAGGTGGAAGTAGGGTACAATGGGACCAATTGAATTTGATTTTTTTATTATCCAGGAATCTAGAAATCCAGGTGTTTTATATAATGGGCTTATTAAAAAGGTATGGATCCCAGATGTCATATATTTCGAGTTATGGAAAAAGTCGGATGTTGTGTATTTGGAGTTTTGGGAAAGGACCTATGTCGGATATCCAAAATTTTGGGAAAGGAAAGATGGTGGATATCTGATCCTGTGTTTCAACGGTGAAGCAGTAAGGCGTTAATCCAACACAGATAGGGAAGCCACATAATCCATTCCATGCAGGCCAACGCCGGTATGAAGGGGTCCACGTGGTGCCATGTGGCAAAATGATGTCATCAAATGGGAAAATGCCCAGAAAATTCAAAGGGGCATAAATTTCTACGTCGAGATCAGAATTGAGCAAACATGAAGTTGATGGAAAGATCTTGGAGAGAGGAATCCATTCATGCACCTAGAAAATTGATCTGAGTATTAGAATTTACATTCAACTCATAAGAAGATGATTGGTGGCCTTAAAGAGAAGAAAACTCTATTGCATACGTATTTTCTTGCAGAATTAAAGGTACATAAGGGAAGCTGGTTTATGTAGGAGTGTTACAGTCCAAGGGAATGTCTAGAGATCTTCTACCCATGAGGAAGAATTTAGAAGGCTATGTGTTAGCATGGAATAAGTAGAGGCAGAGTCTAATGGAAGAAGAAGCAAGGTAGAGCTAGTTGGGCTATGAGAAGCCTGCGGAAATAAGTGTGGATCTATATAGTAGATAATGAGAGGAGAATTATTGGAAGTAGTTCAAGAAATAATTTTCTAGTAGAAATAATCGTCAGAACAATAATATGAAAAGAAGATGCAAGATTTCTTTCAACTCAAATTGAGAAACATGGCCATGGGAAGCATGAGAGAATATTTTTGGAATTTATGAGGTATGTGGACCTCATTCAGGTTGGAAAGGTCAAGATTTAGAGTTTCTTGAGTGGGTTTCCATTGTTATACAAGGACAAAACTCAGTTTGACGAACCCAGGAAATCTAGAAGAGGCCAAAAGGAAGGCTAAGTGTTTGTATGAGCAGAGCTAAAGGAATTTTAGAGGAAAGATGTGCATATCAAATGTGGATGCTAAGTAAGAAAGACCATTGCATGTGTAGTTGGTACACATGGAGGTGGAAATCATGAAACATGAAGCCAATAGGTGAAAATGTCAATAGCATGCATAGGGAGTTAAGGAGAACTCCATAGCATTGAAGGTAGAATGTAGTAAAGATGGCATGGTTTGTTGCCAAAGAAAAGAAAGGATATCAAAGGTGAGATGTGACTCATGGAATGGGTGAGTTAGCTTTAAGAAAAGGCATGTGAATGCCTAAAAATAATTGTTAATTATGAATTAGCTACTTCTATCTAAAAATCACTCAGAGAAAGAAAACCCATTGGTAAATCAGAGTTCACAGTGGAAGTAGGGTATAGGTACAAAGAATTCAAGGGGTAGAATAATAAAGGTTATTCATTGAAGTGTTAATAATAAATAAAACATTACATGGGGAGCATATTTGGTCCTGAGTGGATAGGGTAGAGCTCCATAGGAATTGCTAAATGTAGTAAAGAGAAGTATTTTTTAACTCATTAAGGTCAATGGACAGCTAGAAATAATGACAATAGATGCCACAATGTTGATGGCTAAGGCAGTTTTAGAATGTTCTAGCATCGAGGTGATGTAATGATATAAAGTACATCATCCCGGGATGTTGGAAGGTCCTAACAAGGTAAATTTGGGGCATGTTTTTCCTGAGTGGAAGTAGCTGCCAGTAAGACATTATTGGCTAGAAATGCAATCTAGCAAAGTTGGACTTGGCTGGAGGGTGCATAAAAAGAAGAGTAGGGAAGTCGGGATCTAGGGGAATTCAGGATCATCCATGAGGAATATTGATGTTAAGTGTGCATTAGTATGCATGCATGTACAACGTATGGAGGTGAACAATTGAAAATATAAGTTGTTGTCCACTCATGAGGGGAGATCATTTCGGCAAATGATAGAATTGCAACAAAGGAATTGCATGCTGAGATAGTCCCATGAGGAGGGATTGTGTTAAATCCCTATCAAAAGGACAGAGCCATGGATTTGAGGTATGCAAAGAGATAAATAGTGGAATATAGAGGTCCTTGTTTTTTTTAAGCCAAAGAATCCTAGATTACATTAAAAAAAACATGCATGTGTAGAAGGCTACATATGTTGAAACAAAAGTTAATTAGTCTGAATCTAATATGATTCATGTGCACATGTTTTGATTTAGATTCATGCGATAGCCATGATGTTTTATCATGTTGTTTGCATCCAAGGGAGCATAGCTCTCTAAATGAGGTGAGGTCAAGATGAACTCAACTGGATTGCTCAGGGAAATTAAGCAGTCAAGGGGAACATAATGAAAAAGAACAAGGTCATGGAAATAATTCATCCTTGCTGAGAATTATATACTGTGATGGATAATTGGAAAGGAGAATCCATTGATCCCTCTTTTGCTAATTATTTATATTTCTCTAGGACTGAGAAAACTAATAGGTGTGATTATGTTAAGCATGATAATGTCTAAAAATGATGCATAATGCATATAGGGAAGAAATGGAATGTGTGTGCACTAGTATGCATATTGAGGATTGAATGCTTGGTGCATATTGATGTGCATTGTGCATGTGGAAATTCGTGAACATGCTTGTAGCGTGCTTGTAGATTGAGAGTAGTATATATATATATATATATA
>ML805982.1:0-12621 GCA_009831015.1 Picea engelmannii | reverse complement strand
GGATGGATTATGTATCCAAGAAAAGTTTATAGTATGGTTGAAAGTGATGGTAAGGCCACTGCTTATGGAAGCCATTCATATGAAGAAAAATAGGATGGAAAAATGTTGATCAAGAGCTTGATAAAGGGAGCTTGAGATATTCTACAAGATACCGACTCAACATGTAGCATCAAGTAAATTTGATAAACAACCATGAAGGTATTTAGTTACTTATAATGCATAATTTCTTAAGGGAAATAAGGTAAGATTTCCCTCAATTAAATTTCAATATTTAAATTGATGTAAATGCCAAGGACCTTGAATATACATATGTTGTTTAATGCTAATTTATGAGATTTTTAATTGCATATCATGTTATGTTGGTTATCAGATCATAACCAAGTCAAGTCAGGAGACATACTCTTGCTATATAATTGAATGCCAATATAACTAGCCATGTGTGAGACCATGTTGGGGTTGGATATGGAAGGGTTATAGTGTGGTATGAGCGTTCAAATGGACTTCCCTTGTATAATCGATGTTTGGACTGCAACCTCTTTGTCGACACTAAGTAACACTAAGGGATTTCATTCCTAGTGTTGTGTCTGGTCGAAGAGGAAGGTATCCAAATGATCAATCAGTATTGGGAAGATATTGTATGATGTATTGAGGCAATGGATAGACCCTGCAACTCACCATGGTGGAATACATGACAAAGATATGTGGTATTCTGAAAGAAATGCAGAGATGCATTGTGTAGATGTGGCCATGGACATTAGCATATCGTTTTATTTATTGGTGATGTCGATTTCATTATAGCTTGGTATGCTAGATAATGCATATGAAAGGAACGATGGATGCATTCCATTTAATATGATTAACAACAAGAAATAATTGAGTTGTTATTATGCACAAATTTTGGGTTTTTGCGAGCTATTATAAATATGCAAAGAAATGATAATGTGAATGAATACTGACAGTTGTTTGGATGAATGAAAGTTGAGAGAATTGTTGGTAGAATGGTCTTAGAAATGGAAATGGTGTAAACCCATAAGGAAGACCGATACCTACAATTGTAAGAGCCAAACATAACGAGAATAAAACTCATGCTAGGAAATTTGGTTTCCATGTATAAAACAGATTAAAAAATTTAATAATTGAAAATTGTATAATGTTGTCTCATATTGTCTATATGTGTATGATGCAGATGAGATGACTGCCACAAGTTAAAAATTTCTAATGGAAGTCTAGCAGGAAGTTGGAGCTCACCTTGGCAAATGATGGATCACTTGAGGAACTGTATAACAATCAAAGGGATGTTCGAGCCTGAAGGGTGAGTAAAGCAAGGAAGAATAAATCCAAAAGAGAAGAGAAGAGAAGAGAAGATCAAATTATAGTGGACATGTTAGTAGTTGTTCAAAGTTGTTGAAGACTGAAGAAGCAAGTTGTCATACTTGCAGAAGAACCAGGTTGTCAGAACTAAAGAGTGAACTCTTAAAATTCCACTAATTTTTTTATGCGAAATAATCTTGTAGCTTACCAACTACAATAATACACAAATATTTAACCATTATACCATCATTAATTTCAAATGCAACTACAACATGATGAAATGAACATGAATGCAACTAATAAATCATCACAACAACATATAAATCACTCTCATACATACAGTAAAAGCACAAAAATTAAAAATCATAATGAAACACATAAAACATATAAAACACTTATCTTCTTAATATAGTTGTGCAACCAATTGCTTGGGACAGATGTTCCACCCAACCATAGAATTTTTGTTCCAAATATCAACATCAAGTCACCCTTGAGCTGGGACTAGGAATCCAGAAAATATGGTGCCTCTCACTGTCCACTCACAACTCAACAAAATACCACAACCCATTGGCTCTTCCTATAACTATCTGGATTTCCACCATCTCTCTTCCAAACACCTTCCCAACCCAAGGAATACACCCCTTCACTACTCTCAGTCCATCGGGATGCATAATTTTTAATAGGGTATTTGGCACATGTGATCGAGAATCTCTCTTACTAGGATCTCAAGGGAAACTCGATGCTAGGAAAACGACCAGGGAAAAATCAATAGTAGTGGCTTGCTACTGTAGTGCAAGTCACACATGAGTTTACTCTAAAGGCCCGACAACCCATTTCTTCAGTCTCCATCTCCAAAAATGATCCAAAATTCACTTTCCATTGCCCCTGTTCTAGCTCCAGTGCTCCTCTCCTTGTCACTCCAACTCTAGCTCATTTGCTCTTGCTATTCTCCTCCTTTCCTACATGCAAACACGACTGTCTAAACTGCTCCCCTTTTCCCATAAGAATTTATTTCATTTTTCCTGTTTGTTTGGCTTCCAATCATCCCCAAGATGATTGTACTTTAGATAAGTCCTCAATAATTATGGGATGTGACTGATTACACCCACCCTCTTACATATATTCAATGATTGGGATCTTCCACACTTAAGGTAAAATCAGAAGGTTCACTCAAAGAATTAAAATCAGAAAAAGGATTGGGAAAATAAAATCATGGATAAAACCCCTTTCTAGACCCTCCTCTCTTGTGGATTAATCATTCCCCATCTCTGTCGATGTCCCCCAACAATTGGCATCACATTTTATTTATTAAAATTGAGAAATACATTTCACCAGATTACATCGCTTGGCCACAACCATACATTATATCTACATTATGCATTAATTAAAATAGGGATTATAGTGGGGATGTTACATTCCCCCTCCCTTACAATTGTACATCGTCCTCAATGCACAACACTATGCCGAAATACATGTACGATTTACATCATAATATTAAAAAAAACAAAAAAAAATCTCCAATTTTTACCCTCCTGCAACAATCCCAACCATGTTCTCTTGTTTCCTCTCAACTTTTTGATGCCATGAATGTGCCCCCTTCACTGCCCTCAGTCCATCGAGTTGCACCATTCACTTGTCAGGATATCAACGTAGGTGACTAGGAACTCTGAGATGGGGTTATGAAACTCTAGTTGCCTAAGACAGAGTCTTGCATTATGTTTTCTTAGAAATTGACAAAATTTCCGGGTATTCCTCTCGCATAGTTTCTTCATGCTCCCGTGTTGCATCTTCATGATTGTAGCAAATCCATTGAACCTTTATCAACCCTATAGCTTTGTTCCTAAGAAATTTGAATTTTTGGTCTAGGATGCACACTGGATTCACCCAGAAGTCTCCTTCGTGTTCCACCTAGATCACATACCAATCAATTATGTGGTTAGGGTTAGACATATTTCTTTAATAATGACACATGAAATACATTATGCACTCTCATGGATATAGGAAATGTTAGCATGTATGAAATTGGCTCTATCTTCTCTAACATTTCGAAAGGTCCACAATATCTTGTTGCCAACTTTGGGCAATAAGCTAATATTAGCGAACTTATTTTTCTTTCACTTTTAAAAATACATGTTCTTCCTGTCTCGGGAGGCCTTTAAATTCTCCCTGATCTTTTCCATTTTCTCTTCCATTTCCTTCAACAAATCTGGCCCAATGACCGCTCTGTCTACTGGGTTATCCCATCTCACTGGTGTGTTACACTTTGTGCCATATAATGTTTCAAATGGGATCATTTTTAATGAGGCCCTATACCCATTATGGTAGGAAAATTCAACTAAGTGGATGTAGTCTTCCCACTTTGATGGGTGGTCCATCACATACATTTTGAGCATGTCTTCAATTATTTTGTTGGTCCTTTCTATTTTCCCATTAGATTCCGGGTGATACATTGTACTTTGATTTAAATTTGTCCCAAAGACTTTGAACAAACCTTTCCAAAAATTGTATGTAAACTTTGGATCTCTGTCTGAAAAAATTCCTTGGGAAATCCATGTATCATGACAACTTATTTCATGTA
This sequence comes from Picea engelmannii, assembly GCA_009831015.1. Lineage (NCBI taxonomy): Eukaryota > Viridiplantae > Streptophyta > Pinopsida > Pinales > Pinaceae > Picea > Picea engelmannii. The sequence goes on along the minus strand of ML805982.1, from coordinate 8,732 downwards.
GATCTCTGCAATATTGGTTGCCTTGTTAGTAGTCTTCACTGGGATAACATGTACAACCTTAGTCAATTTTTTCACAACCATCATGATATAATCGTGTTGATTCATTGTCCTGGGTGGGTTTGTAATAAAATACGCTGTACTACCTCCCATTTCCATTGTGGAATGAAAAATGGCTATAAAATCCCATCTAGATGTCTATGCTCGGTTTTCACCTTTTGGCACTCTATACACCTGGCTATATAATTAGCCACTTCTTTCTTCATTCCAGGACACAAATATTGGCTCCTTACAGCTACAATGGATTTTTGATCTCCTATGTGTCCAACATAGGGTACAGTATAAATTTCCCTCATCACTGTATTTTTTATCTCACTGGAGTTTGGGACATACACCTTGCCTCGGTATATGAGAACTCTATCTTCCCCTAGCTTGAAATCTTTAAATTTCTACTGCAAATCACCCTTCTATAATGAGATTCTTATCTATATGTAGTGCTAATCTAAATTTGATGCTTCAATAATTTTATCTTTCATATCATTCATGTACATGTTGATGGTTGCAATATGCATCTCATGCACCCTTTTGTTGAGTGCATCAACCACCTAATTTTATTTTCATTTGATGTGCTTAATTTAGAAGTCATACTCACTCAAAAATTCAAGCCATCTAGTTTGCACAACATTTAATGTTGGTTGTCCAAAAAAATGTTTAAGACCATAGTGGTATGTCGTTAGCTCAAATCTCCTCCCCGTGAGGTAATGTCTCCACATCTTTAATGCATGAACAATGACTGCTAATTCTAGATCATGGGTAGCATTATTTATCTCATGCTCTTTTAACTTCCTGGACTCGTAGCATACCACATGATCCTTTTGTGTGAGGACTCCACCGACCCCTTCCTTGCATGCATATGTGCACACAACAAAGTCTTCATTAGAATATGCAATCTTCAATATTGGTGCACAGGTCAATATGTCTTTTAGTTGTTGAAAATTGTCTTCACATTCATGAGTCCATTCAAATTTCACTCCCTTCTTCTACAAAGAAGTGATGGGGCTTGCAATCTTTGAAAATCCTTTAATGAATCATTGATAATAACTCGCAAGACCCATGAATGATCTGAACTATGTTTTCTTGGCGCCATCCATCCTCTAATGGCCTCTATCTTCTCGGGATCTACTACTATCCCATTTGTTGAAATAATGTACCCCAAGTAATGAATCTTATTTTGATAGAAAGTGCACTTACTTAGCTTGGCATACAACTTATGCTCTCTTGAAACTTGCAACACCATTCTTAAATGTTGCTCATGTTCCTCTTATGTCTTTGCGTAGATAATTATGTCATCTAGGAACACAATTACAAACTTGTCAAGGTATTCCCTGAACACTTCATTCATTAGGAACATGAAAACAATTGGGGTATTTGATATCCCAAAAGGAAGTACCACAAAATCATAATGCTCGTATCTTGTCACTGTAGAGGATAACCCACTCATAAACCTTTGTATTTTTACTTTCTCAACCTTTATGAAGCTCRCATACTTCAACAACTCAAAGAACATCTTCTCATATTCATTCCTTATTGTTGATTTTTCTAATTTCCATATATGATAATTATTACCTTATGATTTCAAATAGATTTCAATGCCACTATTATCATAGAATAATTACACAGTGAAATTTTTAAGTTAAATAAAACTATAGTGGAAATAAAAGAATCACAGAGAGATAGCGATGCACAATAGACACAAGATTTATCCTAGGAAAACCCGAACTCGGAAGAAAAACTCAACAAACTATTCTCTAGAAGAAATTTAATCCAAGTTAAAAAATACATCACCAGGATCCAAGCACATAGAAAGTTGCACCTTAGTGTGAGGAAGAACCCTCAAGCATGGTGCATCACTGAAAAAAGATAGTGCATCACCAAAAATAACTTCTAAGATGCTCCTTGAAGAATTCGTTGGAACTTCTACTGCAACTGGACTACAACTACTACTAGACTTGCACATTGGCTGAGGAGCTGAGTGAATGTGTAATAATGAAATGAACTTGCCTTTATTTATACTAATCAAGTCACCTTATTTTACTAGCAGAGCCGACTTGTCTTTTTTTTCCTTTAACTTTTTTTTATTTCTTTCTAGTGCATTTTGGGGTCTTCTATAATGGTTTCTTTGTATTTTCTTATGGAGAATGGCTGCCCGAAGTTGCAAAACTTCAACAATCCCTCTCAACGAGGGAGACATTCTCCATACTTAGATTTCTTTTGTCATAAAAAAGTTTCTTCATGAGCCATGTTGATGATCCATCTCCACACAATTGTGTCTAGCACCTCATGTCTCAATGAAGACCACACCTGGACCATTCACCTCCACAAGTACACCCTTGTGAGTGAATATCACCACAGGAAAACCCCTGTGAGTGAATATGCCATTCTCCACTAGTTAAACTACTAATCCAGGGAGAATGATATATGATGCTATGAGATACATGGAAGCAGCTTGAGTCCATAGGTAAACTCCTATAAGTTAGGACTATCCCTGGGCCCATTTATGCCGGAAGTAAATGTATCCTTTTCGCTAGGCCATATCTGAGAGAAGGTCTTCCTGATGTTTACCTGGGCCACTCACCACCAAAATTACTCCCTTGTGATTGAGTGTCACTTACAGGTAAACCCCTGTTAGTGAACATGCCATTCTCCACTGGTTAAACTACCAATCCTGGGAGAATGACGCTCCATGCAACCACACACTAGAGGAACACTATCACCTCGAGTCTTTTTTCCTTTGAATACCACGCCTGGGCCATTCACCATAGGTACACCCCTATGATTGAATGTTTTCCTGATGTTTCCTCTTGGAGAACCATCAACACCTTGAGTCTTCTATCCTTCGAATATTATGCCAAGGTCATTCTCCACTGGTCAAATCACCATGACAATTCCCGAGAGAATGTATGCTCGATGCTGCTAAACATCAACACTCCCTCTCAATGAGGGAGACATTTTGGATCACGCCAAGCTTTTCCTTGAAGTAAACAAACTTCACTCTGGAGAGAGGCTTGGTGAGAATTTCCATTATCTGCTCATTTGTGGATACGTGTTGAAGCTTCACTACTCCCTTCTACACCATGTCTTGGATGAAGTCCTGCAAGAAGCTTCGGAAGCCACACTGCCTCACAACTTGTGACACTAGTTGCAATATACTCCATCTCTGTTGTACTCAGTGATACATAAGTATACTTCCTACTTATCCCAGAAATCGTAACTGATCTCAAGATAAAGTAGCACACCAAGGTGCTCAATCTGTCTACTTCACTCCCTGCCCAATTGGAATATGTATATCCTCGCAGCCTCACTTCACCACCTGAGACAAACCATATTCAATTGTACAGTGCCTGTACTGCAGCACATGCTTCGCTGCAACCCAATGGAACTGCCTTGGTTTCAACCAAATAATGGCTTAGGGTGCTCTATGCAAAGAAAATATCTGGCATGGTGTTAACTAGATAAATCAAGGATCCAATCAACTTCTTGTACATCGTGGGATCCACCAAATCTGAATCTAAAGCATCATCACTCAAATTCTTTAGATTTGTCTCCATAGGTGTAGCCACAAACTTACAGTCCATCATATTGAACCTCATCAATATCCGTTGACTGAGGAATATCTCATATGATCTCTGTCACATCTCTAATCCCAAGAAATAGTACATCCAACCAAGATCCTTCATTTTGAACTCCGAGGCCAACTCCCTCTGTCACTGAAGCAAACCACGTTGACTAGTATACCTCACTGATTTCTCCCTTTGTGACTGAGGAAAATCCCATACCCCAGTTCTCTTGATTGGATTCCTCCTCTGTCATTGTAGCAAATCCTATTGAAACAAGTGGATCCTACCAGGAGGTCTTACATCTCCTAAAAGATTTATGCCTTTGAATATTTTGTCCAGCCTCATAAACTCATAACACATGTCTATCTTTCCTTGAAGATGTCTTTCTCCCACCTGAACCTGAGGGGAAACTCCATCTGAATGATCGTCTCTCCCGATGACCCAACTAACTCTCTATGAGATCAGGATCACTCTGATTCTGTATGCTCCCTCTTAAACTTGACTCCCTCTGAGTCTATGCAATCTCTTGAGCCATCTTCTCCCTCTGCATCTATTGACCTCATCTAAATTATGATCTCCTAGGAACTGTCCTGGGAGGTTGCTCCTCCCTACTGGATCCTGAGGGATGACTTCCTATGAACTATGGCTCCTTCTGAGTTGGTACTTGGTGGAGCCACATGCCTTACCACTGGTGGAGCCACATGCTTCTCCTCATAACTATGACTCTATGTAACTCAAGAAACTCTGAGGTCATTTGATCTCCCTGAAAGTATCATTGGGAGTTGCATTCTTCTTTGCATCCTGCAAAGTATCACGAAGCCATGTTGGCCTCTTCCTGGTCATTACAATATATATAGGTAGATCCACTAGCCCTGTTGGCTCAACTGAATCCTCTTGATAGTCTGAAGGATGAACAATAGGACTAGAGGGATTTGTACAGTTATCCTTTGGAGCCTCCTGCTCCTCACTATCAATCTCCATATGAGACACTTTGTATCCCACAAAAGTACCCTTCTTATCAGAAGGTTCTAACTTCATCCTCTTCTCCTTCGGTACATGGATGTATATTGTCATGTCCAAAACTCCATGTTTGGATAATCTGCTCTATGTCTCAAACCAAAGACCATCTAACATGTTGCGACTTGCAACCGTTACTATAGCTCCCTCTTAGAGAAATCACCTATGACCTTCCCGAAACAAGAACAAGAACAATTATCTTCCATTGTTGTGACCAATCATTCCTCCACAGTAACCTGCCCAAAAAATAAAGAAAACAATAACATCTCCATGGTAAGATCCATGGAATTTAACCTTTCCAAAAGGGGTTGGAACCACTATAATGTTCATAGGGTTACTAAGATAGGAAAGAGATCAATTTATCTTGTGAACAAGTACATCATTAATACTAAACAATGAGAATTTACATAATGATCAGGTACCAACAATATTCAAGTGTTACTAAACATTTGATAGAAAAATTACTTAACAATAATAGACCTCTAAAGGTTGTTGTCCCAATTACAACATTCACTTAAGATGCAACAATATAAAATATCAAACCTGATATGCAAACTTGGAGTCTTGTTGTTGTTGTTCCATTGTAGGAGACATCACCATTGTTGCCTCCAACTCTTATAAGTTATACCATCATTACATGAAGAAATCATAAAATTAGAAAAAGAAGATTCAATGTTTACGAAAATGTCAATAAGCACAAAAACCCTAAAATTTCAACTTTGACCAAATTTCAATATGAGAGGTGCAATAGATGCGCTAGGGAAATATGAGTTGATCTATGGTAAAATTAGTCCCAACAATTTGCAATGAATGCTTAATGAGATTGACAAGTGCAGATCTATGCAGTGGCAGGAAAACTGTGTAGCGATAAATTTGAGGCTGTGCAATATGCAATCTTAACAAAGCTCTGATTCCATGTTGATTTTTCTAATTTCCAGATCTAATAATTACAGGCTGAAAATTTCAACTGAAATAAAACTGCAACAAAAATAACAGAATCACAAAGAGATAGTCATGCACGATAGACACAAGATTTATCCCAGGAAAACCCGAACTCGAGAGAAAAACCCAACAATTTTTTCTCTAGAAAAAAAATTAATCCAAGTTCACAAATACATCACCAAAATCCAAGCACATAGAAAGTCATGCCCTAGTGTGAGGAAGAACCCTCAATCATGGCACATCACTGACCATAGATAGTGCATCACCAAAAACAACTCCTATGATGCTCCTTGAAGAATTAATTGGAACTGTTACTACAACTGCTACTAGACTTGCTCACTGCTTGAGGAGCTGAGTGAATGTGTAATAATGAAATGAACTTGCCTTTATTTATACTAATCAAGTCACCATATTTTACTGGCAGGGTCGACTTGTCATTTTTGTCCTTTAACTTTATTTTATTTCTTTCTAGTTCATTCCAGGGTTTTCTATAATGGTTTCTTTGTATTTTCTTATGGAGAATGATTGACCAAAGTTGAAAAACTTTAGCAATTATCATGCTTCCCAACCTGAGTTCAAAGAAATATTTCATCTTCCTTTCACAATAATGCTCTGAAAAATATTTCTTCTAGAAATATCCTTTGAAATGCCTCCATGAGACCTTCTTCTCATCAAGGTGCTTGGCTTTCTTAAGTTGATCCGACCACATAGTTGCTTTTCCTTGCAAGTGGTAGGTAGAAATTCTTTTTTTTACTTTGGAGGGGTAATCATGCAGTTGGAAGTACTTCTTCATTTCCAACAGCTAGACCTCGACCTCTTCCTTTATATGCTCACAGTTAAAAGTTGGTGGCTTGATTTTCCCAAGTTCACCTTGCAAGATGTATGACTTAGGCCTTATCCTTTGCCTCATGATATGAGACACACTTGGGATACTCCCTAACCTTAAACATTTACGATATCTAATAGTGGATTTCCTTGGAGAATGATGGTGCTTTCTCATGCTCCTTGACTACCTGTCATTCTCATGATCATCCCTTCCGCTATGGCATCATGATCCTACCACTTGTTTGGCACTAACTTATTTCTTTGAACCAGAGACTTTGTTGACTTTTATGTGTATCATATTCATACTTTTTAGCAACTCCTCTTCATCTTTCATAATATTTTCATTATCGGCCCTATAGTTGTGCACTTCTCTATTCACGCTTATGACAGTTACAACCAACTGTATATGCTCCTCCTTGCCTCTTATTCCATTGGATTCTATATCATCATTTCCCATGATACCATACAACCTTATGACTAATTTCATCGACATAGCCATAAGACCTAATCTAGGCATCCTCCATTGTTGTGGTTTTTATATAGGAACCAAACTTCCCTCTTGAATCTCTAAATTTTGCAAGATAATGTGCATGAAATAAATTTTTTGTTAGACAAAACATACAACACATTTCTGGAAAAAGAAAACACATTTTTCTACTCTTTAGGCTACTAATCATCTTCTTTTGATTTGACTATAATTTATGTTGCTCAAAATAAGTTTCTAGGTGCATAAGTGGATTCCTCTCTCCAAGAGATTTCCAATGACTATTCATTTACTCAATTCTGAACTATGAGTAGAAATTTATGGCCCTCTGAAGAATTCACTCTTCATCCATGATGATGTTACTATGCCACTTGGAACCACGTGGACCCCTCTGTACCAGCATCGACCTACGTGGCATGGTTGATGTAGCTTCTCTCTCCACGCTGGATTAAGGTCTTATTGCTTCACTATTAAAACACAGGACCAAATATCCACCATCCCACCTTTCTCAAAACTCTAGATATCCAACATCTGACCTTTCCCAAAACTCTGGATGTTTGGCATCCAACCTTTCCCAAAAATCTGGATATCTAGCATCTACCTCTTTGGATAACAAATTTCCTTCAGTAGCTCGAAATGCTCGGGTGCTTGGATGTCAATTCCCTGTATCTGACATCTTCCCCTCAACAACAATAACTTGCCATAAGGACCCCCATATGCCTATGCCCCACATCTATCATTCGCCCACATGAAATTCCACATCGTTTTGTTGACGTATCATACTACTAATGTGTCCTCTGACACATATGTTGATGTGGCACGTTGAATCAGTAGCTGACATGGCACCACTGACACCTTTTTGTTGTTGTGTCATCTAACGTGGCCTCTAACTCATCCTGTTAACATACCCTTCCTGTTGATGTGGCCTCCGACATGGTGTTGATGTGGTGATCAGGTGGATTTCCAAAATGGTATCCAACTTCATCAAAGTTTTATATCCGACATCAGGAATTTTGTTAACAACTCGCCTCAAGAAATCCCTAGATGCTCGAATGTCAATGTCTACATCCGACATCTAGTCCTTCAAATAAACATTCACCCTGAGGCACTCTAGATGCTTGAATGTCACTAGTTCCACCCGCTCCTAATAGGTCCAATGGTTGCGGTGATCTAATACGATAACTGGTATTAAATAATGGTTCTTCCACCAGTTTCACCCTGCATATTTGAGATCTAGGACGTGGTTAACTGTACCGATGCTTGGTCCTCTAGATGCCCAGATTCCCAGATGTCCCAAACATCCTGATTCAAAAATCCTCCTAGACAAGGTTCTCCCTCTCTTCCAATTGACAAAGGAAACAATTCCTACTACGAATATAACGATTCTGAGTGATATTTGTCTCCCAATTATACCCAACACTGTGGGTTTTCAACCCAATTTCCCCATGACCCTCCATGGTCAACTCTGAAATCCAAAAATTTGACCTCTGAGATGGCATTATGACAAAGAATTGTAGACCTTAACTTGCAAATTTTCTTCTTCCCATACTGCCCGAGTGTTGTAAAACTCGCTCTGATAACATATAGTAACATACCTCAGCCCAACTGAGGCCCATTATTTGCGGAATTACACATAAAATAAAATTTGTATGCTAACTAATCTCGTAGCTTACCAACTACAAGAATACACAAATATTTAACCATCCTACTATCATTAATTTTAAATGCAACTACAACATGCTTAAATGAACATGAATGCAACTAATAAATCATCACAACAACATATAAACCATTTTCATTCACATAGTAAAAGCACAACAATTAAAAGTCATAATGCAACACAGAAAATA
>ML805981.1:86553-135803 GCA_009831015.1 Picea engelmannii | reverse complement strand
AGTGAATGGTAGCATAGTAATATGTACCAAGAAACAAGAAACAATAAACAAGTGAAACCATAAAGAAACAAAAATAATAGGAACCCCTTTAGGGCATGGCTAGAAAAAGATTAAGAGATAAGTATGAAGTCTTAATTTTTAAGTCACTGAGGGGCTAAATATGGGTTCCCAAGCCTATAAGAATCACATAACATGGGAATCGAATGGAAAGAGGAATGCTAACTAGAGTAGTCCATGAAGGGTAGGTACTATCATAAAATTTAACACCCATAACAAATAAGAGATGATATTGTCACAACCTGATAGGTTCAAACCTAAGGAATAATGTCGACACAAATGATGTTTAATAATGCAAGAATATAATGTAGGGAAAAATCTATCACTATATGCAATATCAAAACACATATTTCAAAGTTTATTGAAGATGTATCCTTCCACCTAGAGAGGGTACCAAATGTAATATCCCCCAATTTTAATCCCTGCAAGTTATAATGTAATTGTGTAAATGTGAATTAGGTTGGTGAGTCGATATAATTGGGTCAAAGAACCTGTATTTATTAATATGGCTAAGGGATGAACTATGTATTCTATACATTGAATTAATTAATAAAAATAATAATTGTTGGCTAGGATACGAGAGGGATAAAATCAATGGGGGGTTGTGCTTCCACAAGAGAGGGGGTAAAGGGGAATGTAGGGGGAAACCCATGGAATTTGTCTAAGTTGATGCATATTTACCATCTAATCCTCCTTTGACTTATTACACACTCAATCCATGAATTCATGTAAGAGCTTGGATGAGAAAGTCACCTCACCTAGTTATTAAGAGCAAGGCCTGAGTAAAATCAACCTTGGGAAATGTGACAGTCAACATGCATGGAAGAAAAATAATTTCAAATGGGAAAAAAGGGCATTTTTTACTTTTTGATTTTGGAGAGAAAGAGGGGAGTTGGGTGTTGAAAACATAACCAACCATGATGTGCTTGGAGACAACCATTATTGGGTTGTGTTTATTCTAAAATTGTGGCATGTCTTCCTGTAAAATAATAGGTTGTGTGCCTATTGTGCATTTTCCTGTTGGGGAAATAGCTCAAGATCCTTGAGAAGGTTGTTATGAGTACTCTTGGTAAAGATGAAATTTATTGGAAACCCCATCTATTATATTTCTAGCCAACTAAGTGAACTAGAACCCTAGAGGTAAGTGGGAACGTCTAAGGGATTGCATGGCAGAGAAGAAGGATCTCATTCCTTGGGTTATGAAGGTTGAGGTGAAGAGAGCAGGTGGATTGGAACCACTGTTGGACTAGAACCTAGGTTTTTGGATACTGAATGTGGAGAGTGTACAAAAAAGACAGGAATACCTCCTTGTAGACTCATAGCCTCAACTTATGAGTTATTTGATGTTGAAATAAAATGAACAATGATCCTATGGCTAGGAGGAATGTCCCCTGTATGTAGCCAGTTGGTTCAACAATTTAAAAGATAAGTTTTTGTTTTATTATATATGATTTTTTTATTGTGTGCGTGTGTGTGTTTGGGCGTGCACGCACGTGTGTTTGCACGCATGCACATGTGTTCTTCTTTGAATGCTATTATGTTTTCTAATTAGATGCATTCATATTTTTTATTATGTTGTTAATTACATGTCAATTTAATGGGCCTATTTCCCTGTGTTTGATTTATTTGCATTGGGGCATTTTAATTTTGTATTCATAAGGAAAGGGTATTTTACAATTGGTATCACAACTTTTGGTTCAATAATGGACCCGTATGGGCCAAAAACTAGTTTGAATTTGGTTAATTCATCATTGTAGAGTTTTGATATATGAAAAATTTGGAGAAATTTGTGAAACTAGAGTGAAATGCCCAAATTTCTAAAAAAATTCAGGTCAAATTGCACTCAGAATGGTTTAGGAGATGATCAATGCAATCAATATGCAAGTTGCAGAGTTAAATCTGGCCTAGAAGGTTGAATTTGTGTTTTTCATCGAGAATGGGGAGTTAGTAAAAACAATGGACCAAATCGAATTCGAATTGGAAATCAATGTTAAAGATTCATTTTAGATCGGTTAAAACTTTTAAGTTCATCGAAGAAATTGTTTGGAAAAAAAATATTATGAAATTTTGAAAATTATATTTTTTATAGATTTTTGAAAAACAAATTCCATACAGATGATGACATGGAACATACCGATGATTTGTACTAATATGTTCCATGTTGGTAGCACCATGGTGGCAGAAGGCAGGGGTCATGGCATAGAGTTTTATGAATCAATGATGAAGATTACATTTGATTTTGAAATCGAGGACCCAGATTCATCCTAAATTTAGTCAAAAACTTCTAAGTTTTGGGGTGTGGAGAAATACTATGAAGACGTGAATTTTTCATACATCGTCGAAAAAGGAAATTTTCAATCGTCGATGGAGCGATCTGAGTCTGGTTGAATTATACAAAGTAAGGAATTCATCGATGCAAAGAAAATCATTGATCATTGATGGAGCGATCATATTTTAGCGAAATTTTGTAAAGTAAGGAATTCACAAATACAAATAAAATTGTTTATCATTGATGGAGTGATCAAAGTTTGTTGAAATTCTGTGAAGTAAGGAATTCATTGATGAAAATAAAATAGTCGATCAATGATGGAGTGATTAGAGTTCGGTGAAATTCTACAAAGTATGGAATTCATCGAGGCAAAGAAAATAACCAATCACTAATGCAAAGGAATTCACCATTTATATATGAAAAGTGATTTTTTGATCACTGATGCAAAGGAATTTTTCGATCACCGATGCGAAGAAAGTCATCGATCACTGATGAAAAGAAAATCACCAATCATCGATGCAAGGGAAATCACCGATCATCAATGCAAGGGAAATCATCGATCACTGATGCAAGAGAAATAGGGTTTTAGTAATATCCAAAGAGGATAAAAGGGAGAATAGGAGGAAGGAATAGAAGGAGAAGAAGAGAAAGAGGAGGAAGAAAGGGAAGGAGAAAATAGACAATTTACAAAAAAGTCTCGAGCCAAAAATTTATTTTGGCCATAACAAGAGAATTTTAACTCAAATTTAGATGAAATTTGAGGGGTATGTCCATAGTGACGAGGGGTACAAAAGTGTTAGTTAGGGCCATGTTCCAATTATGATTCATTTTTCCAAAAAATGCAAACTAGTGACTTTTGAAGATGTAGGTTGTGCTTAGTAATTAGGGCCTAGATGAAGGTAAATTTTTTATAGGGAGTCCAAAATATAGGCATGATAATAACTAGTTTGGATTATAGTGAAATTATAAAGGAGTTGGAGTGGAGAGGTTCTCAAACATGGTAAAATCCACTATTCCTAGGAACTTTTGGGGAATTTTTGAAATATTCAAAAGAAAAAGGGCCCCATACCATCAATCAAGAAAAAATTGCTTATTCAACATTTTACCTACTCATGAATCCAAACAAATTTGTCTTGAGGGGTTGTTTTCCAGTTTTATTATGTTTGGGAGATAGCTAGTTTTTGCTAAAAATTCAAGTCTGGAGGAAATGAAAAAGGACAAAATTTCCAAATCTAGATTGATGCAAAAATTGAATGGAACATCAGATAGTGAATCTTCGAGTTGACGTGTATTCAAAATCAAGAATACTATCCATGCCTAATACAAAATGTTTCCTGGTTCTTTCTATATTTATTTCTATAGGTGGCAGAAGATAAGCCTTGGGATTTATTGTACAAGTGAAATAGGTGCAAAAAGGGGTGAACTGTTGATTTCAGAGAGCCATAAATTTAAGCTAATAAATCATAATAAGGAATGAGTATAATCGTTGGAAAAGTAATCCAAAGGATGACATGATTGAAATATTAAGTTCTCTTAGGAAGCATCTAGTTGCTTATAAAGATGTGGGAAAAAGGGTGATTGAACATTGTGAACCATACAATTGTTCAAAATGAAGCTCTTCCAAATAATGTCAATTTTGGAAAAAAAATAGATGTTAGAGGTAGTTGCTAAAGGTGAGTATTGGGTCATAAAGAGTGTTGATTATAATTATGAATATTATGCAGAGGTATTGAAGAACATTTGGAAGTGTAATAGACTGGTAATGGAAAAAGGGCCTAAACTTTAATAATAGGTCATTGTTGATGAGAAAGGGAACACTCAAGTAGAGAGTGTTGTATAAAGGTATTGCTAACAAGAAGATTATATGATACAAATGTATATCATGTGGGTCTCTTACAAAGTATAATTCTAGGGTCCAATGGACATGGAAGAAGGGAAGAGCTTATAGAGTTAGCTAAGGAAATAAACAACTTGCATAGGGAAGTGCAGAGCTACAAGGTAGGTGATGGAAAGTTAGTAAAGGGATTAGGGAGAGCAGAGTCATTTTATTATTTGGTTGCTACAAACTCTGAATGACATATAAGACATAGAAATAGGTATTCTCACATGGAACATGAAACACACATGTGAAGAATGTCATTAATGGGCATAGAAAGGAAACATATCACTTCATAGCCATAAAGGTGGAAATATAATGATGGATGAAGAACTCTCTGCAAAATAAAATAAAAGAAATCATGGATAATGAATGATTCATGGGATGGGTGAGTCATCTCTAAGAGAAGGAATAGGAATTCCCAAAAAATAATTCCTAGCCAAGAATTATCCACTTTTGTCTAAAAATATTCAGAATAATAAAGCCACTTGTGTTATCAAAGTGCACAATGGAAGCAGGTACAGGTACAAAGAATTCAAGGGATAGAATAATAAAGGTTATTTACTTAAAAGTCACAATGGATAGATGCATCACTCCATTGGGAGTAGTTACTCAATGAAGTGAACAAAAGTACTCAAAATTGAGAAAAGCTAATGGAAAACTAGAGTAATGGAAAGGGATTCCATAATGTTAATGATTAATATAGCTAGAGGATACTACAATATCAAGGTAATGGAATGATATAAAATACCTCATTCCAAGATGCTGGAAGGTTCCAACAAGGTAAGATTGGGGCATGATTACCTAAGTGGAATAAGTTGCCATTAGGGAATATTGGCTGAAATTTAGAATGGCCAAGTGGGACATGGTTGGAAAATGTTTAGGTTGTGGAAAATCAATGCATAGATGAGCATAATGATAGTGCACATGGATGCATGTATCTAGAAGAATTCAAGGACAACTACATGGAGAACAAGATGTTGAAATGGATATGCACTAGAGTGCATAGTGGAAGTGATGCATGACACATACAATGAATATAGAATACACTTGCATTAGTACACATGATGCGATTGAATTATTGATTCATATTGATGTGCATTAGTGCATGTGGAAATGCTTGGACATGCATATGGCATGCTTGCGAACTAAGAATAGTCCATTTTTATATATGCAATAATGATGTTAGGATAATTGAATATGACTAATGATGGATTATGTATCCACAAAAAATGCTTATAGCATGGTTGAAGGTGTTGATGATGTTTTTGTTGCATATGACAACCATCCATATAAAGACAAATGAGGATGGTAAGAATGATGATCAAGAAGGGATCATGTGAGCTTCTACAAAATACTAATTGATAAAGTAGCATCAAGTAATGTGATAACAACCAAGTGGGTATGCATTTGGGTTGCTTATGATGCATAAATATTTAAGGGAATTGAGGTAATAATTACCTTAGTCCAACTTTAGTTTTTGAACTAATGTGTAAAGATAGAAGACATTGAGTATAGAAATGTTTTTTAATTCTTGAATTCAATTATATGAAATTTAATTGCATGTCATATTATATTGGTTATGAAATCATGACCAAGTCAAGTTAGGAGACATACTCCTACTTTAGAAATGGATGCCAATAGAGTTATCCATGTGTGAGGCCATGAGGTGGTTGGATATAATGGAAGGTATATAGTGTTGTACAAGTGTGTAATGGTGTTCCCTTGTATAACCAATGTTTGGATTGTAACCTCTTTGCCAAAACTGAAGAGAACTAAAGAATTATATTTCATGGTGTTGTGTATGGAATGAAGAGGAACGTATCTGAATGATCAAGAAAGTAAATGGGGAAGAGTTTGGATGATGTGTGGATGCATTGGATGAACCTTCCAACTCACCATGGAAGAATACATGACATAGATATGTGGTATTCTAGAGTCAATGCAAGGATGCATTGTATAGATGTGGCCATGGGTATTGGCACATCAGTTTATTGGTAATGTTTTATTATATTATAGCTTTGTGTGATAGATAATGCATATGAGTAATAGTTGGAAGTGATTGAATTATTGGTAAGATACATTTTTGAGATCATTCCATGAGCTATCATAAATGTTGTAATGAAAGCATAATATGCATAATTACTGATAATTTGTTTGGATGAATGAAAGTTGAGGAAACATTTTAGGAGGAATAATATTGAGTGTGACAATAGTGTAGGACCATAAGGAAGACCGATGCATATTGTTGTAAGAGCCAAACATCATGAGAAATATTCTCATATTGGGAAATTTGAATTTCTTTATGAAATGAATAAGAATTAATAAGTGAAATTGTTATGATGATATCTCATGATGATTGTATATGTGTGATACAAATGAGATAATGGCTATTTAGGATAAAAAATCTCAGGAAGAAGGTTATTTTTAGGACACTGGAACCCTATGATTTCCACTAGGTATAGATTTCCAGTGGGAGTCTGGTAGTAAGTCAACACTCTCCTTACACAAGAACACCTTGGAAAATGACGGATCACCCAAGGGACTATGTAACAGAGAAGGGGATGTCTGATCCTAGAGAGTAAGTATAGAAAGGAACAAAAAACTTAATAATGCATATGGAATGGTGGATAGAATCATGAGGGTTTGTTGGGAAAAAGTATGGTGAGATGAACTCTTTCCCATGGTATCTTTGTGAAGCATAGGATAGCCAAATAAATAAGTATTGAATTATGATTCTGAACTTAATTTGAATACATGGATATATTTTGGAGTTGATAACTCCTTTGAATAAGATAATTGTTTGGTTTTCATAATTCTATGATTAATTTTAAATCGAGAGGAATATTACGCATGCATAACATAATATTTTATTCATCGACATTTCAAACTAGGAAACTATGGTCTTGTTGGACACACTGACCACACTGAGGGGGGGCTGAATTAGTGTAGGTATATTTTTACTCCTTTACAAAACACCTTAGTTACCAATCACCATTTACTCATCATCCACTACTTTCATTTATAAAAAGTTGTATGTAATCATATCTCAGTAGAAAACATCATCAATAAACCATCATCATGAAGAATAAAAGGAACACAAGATATATGCACATTTTTCTTTTATATTACGAACTATAATCCTTGGGGTTTTTTTTCAACAACGACTAAATAGAGAAAAAACTCCATAAGAGAACCAACTCTCAATGCAAGACTCAACCTACAAATCTGAGCACCAACTGAGAAGAGGAATCCAACCCTCAAGTACATGACCCAGCTTGTAGACAGAAATAAATATGTCAAACTGTACCAACATTCTATACCAACACAAGTGCATTACCTATGCACCACATAGCCTGACACATCAATCTCATCATCCAAATTAGATCTACTCACCAATATCAATCACCAAGACAACTCTCAACAATATCACCAAGATAACCAACAAGATACCTCTAGAAATACAACATACTCTCAATAAACCAAATACCATAAGTTGTCATGATTATGTTACTGTGATTCTGCTTCCGCGGTTCTACTGTCATGATTCTTCTTCCACGGTTTTGCTTCCGTGATTCTTCTGCCACGATTTTTCTTCCTTTCTTTTTCTGCTACGCATTTTGTGTCATGATTTTTCTGCCACACTTTTTCTGACGTAATTTTTATACTGCACTTTTTCTGCGGCACTTTTTTTGTCACGATTTTTCTATCGCACTTTTTCTGCCAATATTTTTCTAACGCACATTTTCTGCGGCAATTTTGCTGCCGCACTTTTTCTACCAAGAATTTTCTCTATCAATAATACCTTCCCAAATAACCTTTCACAAATGGATATTCAATATGCTCAAAGGTCATACTCATAAGAGACCATTTCTCTCTTATTTATACTTCTCCAAGTAGCTTCCTCTAGGGTTTATCTTATAACCAACTTACCTAACTTCCTTCTTTTGGGGGCTAACCCACTTCTAACCACTTTGTTCACTTACAATCACTTTATACACAAATAGTAAACTCTCCACTTCTAGTTGCAACTAATTTATTTTTAATTGTTTTCCTGTTGCAACCACTTAATCCATGACTAACATCTTTGACTGGCCAACTTCTTCTAAGAGCTTCTAGAATAATTTGACTTCTTTGACCTTCTAGGGGCTTCTAGACAACATGTGAGGGTTCTCCAACGTCACAAGGTCATAACTCTCTAACCGTGAGGAGTTATGTGATGCTCCACATATCACCAGAAATGGAATGATGAGCATTATTCATCTAGATTAGTCTCACTTAAAAATTCACGGATATTCATTAAAATATTCCACAATCAATCCTTGGGTTCCTTAACCACACATCCAGGATAACTCAACCACCTAACCATTTGGACTTCAAAAAGTGTCTTCCCATGATGGATTTCACCATAATTGGACCACTTTGGATTTCATCCATTTGGTACTTCCTATCAACCATGACAAGACAACAATGAACAACTTTTACATCATCCTGTTTATACATCAATCCATGACAATAAATGACTATGACACCACTTGACATCTATGACATCAATTACATCTATGAAAACATAGGCCATCAATAAATACATTAATGATACTATGACAAGACATCAACTCTTTGACATCAATGACAACATATTGCAATAGTATCCCCCTTTGGCATTAATGGAAATACCAACATTAATGTCAACACCAATCATTGATGGAAACATGTACACATGGCATTGCTCTTCATCAATAGTCATGTTAATCACATCAATGTGACTATCTCTCCCCCTTTGACATCAATGGAAAAGGGTATTTCTCTCCTTGGGGCTATTCCCCCTGCCTGAACTCTCCTTGGGGTTGCTCCCCCTATCTAGATGTCTTTGAGCTTCCTCTAAATAATATATCCTCTTTTGAAAAAGGGATATCACTCTGATGTAATGTTGAAGACATATCGCTCATATAGAAATTTATTTTAAAATGTAGAAACCTTGGCGAATCTTACTGATCCTTCATATGCCAACTATAAATGTTTGGCGATTCTTTTATAAAAATATTCAAATTTCTAAGGATTTTATATAGTTTGTATAAAAATTTGGCGATTTTTAAGGTAAAATAATTTTATCCTTTAGAGATTGGGTGAATAATTTTTAGAATAGCGAATATTGTTTTTTAGAAAATCCATGGAAAATTAGCCCATGAGTGAAATTTAGCCCCTAAAATCATCCCTGCCAGCCCTGTGACCATTGTTCCCCTTGGAAACATGCCTATGTGCTCTCTCTCCAAGCATATAACTCTCCAAGCATCTATCTCTCTATCCTTCATCTAATGAATCTCTCCTCATGGAATCATGGGAATAAGAATGACTCCCCCTGTGGGTATGTCTCCCCCTATCTTCTCTGCAAGATGAACAATATGTTGCTACTGCAATCTTCTTCTACTGCAAATGCTACTTCTCAATCGAAACATGGATCAACTGCTCAAGAATGATATGATCTTCCTATGACGATCCTTTGACCTATCCATGTATCAGACTCGTGCCATGCCATACTTTATGAAGCAAAAATATATGTCAACGGTGAATAAATAATCATAAACAAAACATCAACCATGTACATCATGTGCCATACTATGTGCCAACCATGCACAACACTCATGTACATCGACCATGTACATAAATACCATACAATATATCATCAATGGAGTGTATCAGCCATATGTCAATAACATGTGCCAAATGTGTACCAAGCATATATTAGGATGATCAACAAGTGCCTCTATCAATGTACCAATAACATCATCAACATGCCAACCATGTGCCTCAACCAAGTGTCATATCACACACGATATGCCTCTATCATAAACCAAGTGACACAAACCATGTTTGAAGATATATATCTCAACCATCAAGCATCAAATAATGTACATACCAAGCACCACAACAAGTGTCTCAACTATCATATACATCATGTATAAAAGTATATGCTAAACAAGTAATATCAATGATGTACTTTAACTAAGTACATTCATCCATAATCATCTGCCCTCTACAAGTGCATCAATCATGCACCAAACTTCAACAAGATGAACCACATTCAAGAGGTGTTCCCATATATGTATGCCTTATCCAATGTACCAAGTATGTACCATAACAAATCTACCTCAAACACCATTCACTATAACAAATACTAAGCATCCAATGGTATCTATAAACATGTACTAGAAGTGTGCCTCAATAGATCAATGATATATCACATCATCATGATATATCACACAACCAAAGTTATATAACTTCACTGTCATAGCCAACATTGTTCCTCAACAGAAAAAGGCTCAATCCATACTCTAGAGTTAGTATCATGCATCCAGGATAGGGATCAAACATATTCTTCAACACTTAACCATATGTCAGTACCATACATACATTATGCAACCATATAATCATGAAAACATGCAATGAACCATGCTAGACCCTACAAAACAAATTTATATTATCAAATCATGCATCTCTCATCTTCATAGCCTTCTTTACCAAGATTTTACCACATATACATGTCATGTTACACAGACAACTCACATATGTACACGACCTATCTATAGGTCATCTCTCGTATGTACGCAACTTTCTCCATAGTAGCCTACGAATTATTATGAAAATGTCAATCTTGAACTTACCTCATGGTTGCCTTACTATTCTGGTTGTTTGGTCTTCTTCACCCACTTCTGAAGGTATCCCAGATTCTCAGAACTTGAGCTCTGAACTTCCATGTTTTCAACATTGTATTCCTTCCTAGCTTCATGTGTTCTTCTTGTCATGCTATATGAAGCACTCTTCATGGACTATCTTCTTTTGTTTCAACAATCATGGTATTTGTGGCCAAACCCACTATGGTTGTAGCATCATATGGTGTGACAATGAGCAGCAATGTGTCCCACTTGATTACATATCCAACACGTTAGGGTGTTATGAAACCTTCCATTATATTTCCTTTCATAATGTCTGCAATCCAAAGCTTTGTGACCATATTCATTACATGAGTAGCAGTAACCATGAAAAACATTTTCATACCTTTTCTTTGGTGTCCATGTTGAAGGTGTCTCTCTTCTGAATTTGCTTTGAGGTGTAAATATGGCTTCTTGATGTCTTCCTTGCTTTGTTCATTTGAAAGTTTCCTTGCTTTGTGTAGATGGTTGAATTGCAACATTACTTCCACCTTTTGAGAATGAAGGACTTACCTCATGCTTCTTAGAAGTGCTAACTTCAAGATGTATAACTTCCTTGTTGTATCCAGGACCTTATTTATCATTTGGAGATCTTTGGTTATCTAGAATCTTATCCAAGATTGTCTAGTTTTTCATGAACTTCATGTGAGTGTTTGACTTATCTACTTTCTTTCTAAGATCAACAACTTCGAATTCCAACTTATGGCATGACTCTTCCTTTTCATTTACTTGATGCTTCAATAGTTCCTCTATTCTTTTGGCTTCTTCAATTTTGGTCTTAAGATTGGCATTAACTTCAATAATTTTGTTAATCTCATCATCTACCTTCTTCTTTTCTTCTATTTCATTCTTTAGTCTTTTGATCTCTTCTTCTTTTTCTTATAATTGAGTCTTTTTACTTTCTTCTTGTTCTTTGAGCATTTTCTTTAGTGCCATGGTATATATTGGGTACTTTTCTAGGACTTCCTTGGTGTATTTTTCAATATAATCAAAAGAAATTGAGTAATGTCCTGTTTCACTGCTAACATCATCTAACTCAGATAAAAATTTATATTTAAGCTTCAACAAATATTATTATTCATCTATAGGATAACTATATTCCGATTCTACACAAACTACTTCTATATTTTGTTCTTCACTTGCAAGGAAACATTCAACATAATCAAACCTAGAATTATTGCAATCAGAGGATTTTGGAGAGTCTTTACCTTCATTGTTCTTGATGGAATTTTCTTCAGTGTCTTCCTTTTTTCCTTGATATGACTTCTCTAGATTCAGCCATAGATCCTTGGCTGAAGTACATTGTCCCTTTATTTGACATAACTTAAGAGTCCATTGAAAATGGTCTTGAGAGCCAATGCATCATTCTTATTTTATTTCTTTTGAGCTATAAACTTTCACTTATTCTTGAAGGGAACTGATCCACCAATAGCTGCTTTCCAAACACCTACTCATTTTTCTTTCAAATACCCTTTCATTTCTATTCTCCATGCTGAATAGTTTTTCTCATCAAAGATTTGAACTTCATCATCCATTTGTGTGTCCATGGTTATAATCCAAGCTTTTTAATGCTTATAGTGAAGGCCCGCTCTGATACCAAATGTTGGACACAAAAAACACACTGAGAGGGGGGGTGAATCAATGTAGGTATTTTTTACTCCTTTACAAAACACCTTAGTTAGCAATCACCATTTACTCATCATCAATTACTTTCATTTATAACAAGTTGTATGTAATCATATCTTAACAAAAAACATCATCAATAAACCATCATCATGAAGAATACAAGGAACACAAGATATATGTAAAGTTTTCTTTTATATTACAGACTACAGTCCTAGGGGTTTTTTTCCAGCAACAACTGAATAGAGCAACAACTCCATAAGAGTACCAACTCTCAATGCAATACTCAACCTGCAAATCTTAGCACCAATTGATAAGAGGAATCCAACCCTCAATCACAAGACATAGCTTATAGACAGAAAGAAATCTATCAAACTATACCAACATTCTATGCCAACACAAGTGCATTACCTATGCACCACACAACCTTTCACATCAATCTCATCATCCAAATCAGATATACTCACCAATATCAATCACCAAGACAACTCTTAACAATATCACCAAGATAACCAATAAGATACCTCTAGAAATACAACATACTCTCCATAAATCAAATATCATAAGTTGTCACGATTTTGTTGTTGTGGTTCTTCTGTCGCGGTTCTTCTACCGTGATTCTTCTTCCGTGCTCTTGCTATCATGATTCTTCTACCACACTTTTTATGTCATGCTTTAGAAATACATCATACTCTAAATAAACCAAATACCATAAGTTGTTGTGATTCTGTTGTCATGATTCTTCTGCCACGGTTCTGTTGCCGCAGTTCTTCTACTGTGCTTTTTCTGTCGCTATTTTTCTATCACACTTGTTCTGCCACAATTTTCCTGTCGCACTTTTTCTGCCACACTTTTTCTGCCATGATTTTTTTGTCGTACTTTTTCTTCTGCACTTTTTTTGCTGTGATTTTTGGCCGCACTTTTTCTGTCGCTATTTTTCTGCCGCACTTTTTATGCAACACTTTTTCTATCGTGAATTATCTCTATCAATAATACCTGCCCAAATAACCTTTCACAAATGGATATTAAATATGATCAAACATCATACTCATAAGAGACCCTTGATATCTTATTCATACTTCTCCAAGTAGCTTCCTCTAGGGTTTATATTCTAACCAACTTACCCAACTTCCTTATTTTTGGGGCTAACCCACTTCTAACCACTTTTTCCACTTACAACCACTTTATCCACAAATAGTAAACTCTCCACTTCTAGTTGCAACTAAATTTATTTTTAATTTTTTTCTTGTTGCAACCGCTTAACCCATGACTAACCACTTTGATTGGTCAACTTCTTCAAGGATATTCTAGAATAATTTGACTTCTTTGACCTTCGAGGGGCTTCTAGACAACACATGAGGGTTCTCCAACTTCACAAGGTCATAACTCTGTAACCGTGAGGAGTTATGAGACGTTCCACATATCACCAGAAATGGCATGACGAGAACTATCCATATAGAGTAGTTTCACTTAAGAATTTATGGATATTCATTACAATATTCCACAATCAATCCTTGGGTTCCTTAACCATACATCTAGGATGACTCAACCACTTAAATTGGACTTCACAAAGAGAATTCCCATGAGGTATTTATCATAATGGGACCGCTTTAGATTTCATCCATTTGGTACTTCCTATCATCCATGACAAGACAAAAATTACCAACCTTTACATCATCTCGTTTATACATCACTATGCCACCACTTGACATCTCTCACATCAATTAAATCTAGGACAATATAGGATCACTATGACACCACTTGAAATCTATGACATCAATTACATCTATGACAATATAGGCCATCAATCAATACATCAATGATACTATGACAATACATCAACTCTTTGACATCAATGACAACATAATGCAATAGGTCCATCATCAAGATTAATGATTGAAGAAAATCTAATCATAACTAAGAATTAATAAGGCTAGTTGAAGGAGCAAGGAGGAAAATAAGAAGGGTCGACACTAGCATAAGAGAAAATATTTAAGAGGAAAGGTAAATTAAAATCAATTTTTTATATAAGGATGAAGTAAATTAATAAATAAAAAGATTCAATAAGGAAGAAAGAAAAATAAGAATAAATCAACAAAAGAAAATAAATTAAAAGGAGAAAATATGAAATTTCAAGGGAGAAAATAGAAAAAAAAAGGTATATATATATATATATGAAAAATACTAAACAAAAAAAGATGTAAAAACATAAATAAAATAAAACACATAAAAAAATAAAGGAACACACAACTAAACCTAGAGAGAAATTATTAAAACAAGAAATATAAGCAAAGGAACAAATATTAAGAAAGGAAAAGAAAAATAAAAACAAAAAAATATAATAAATAGAAATAAAAGAGGTGTGACACAAGAAAGGGAACTAATAGATAATCCTAAAAAGAAAAAAGAAAAAAAAAAGTAAAGGAACACACAACTAAACCTAGAGAGAAATCATTAAAACAAGAAATATAAGCAAAGGAACAAATATTAAGAAAGGAAAATAAAAATAAAAAACAAAAAATATAATAAATAGAAATAAAGGAAGTGTGAAACAAGAAAGGGAACTAACAGATAATCCTAAAAATAAAAATAAAAAGGATAAATGCTAAAAATAAAAAAATAAAAATAAATAAAAGAAACAAAGGAAAGGGGTGAAGTTGTTGGATTACTGAGAGGGGGGGTGAATCAGTAATAGAGAAATTTAATCCCTTTTCACCATAAAATGCAATTTTTATATCAATGTAGCATTATCATACAATAGTTGCAAACTAAATAAACAATGAACAAATGAGCAATCACACATATACATAGTACACCAGTGTTTTACGTGGAAACCTAAAGTGGGAGAAAACCACATAATGTTTTTTCTTATATGTATTTAAGAATTACATTCATTGGAAGCACCAACTTCCTTTGTTTTCCAGCTGCAAATGGAAGGAGGCTCCAACCCCTTAGTTTCTCAGGCTACAACCTAAAGGAATATCCAACTCTCCAATTCTCTGACTATAACCAGAATGAGGCTACAACCCCCTATGTTCTCTGGCTACAACTGGAAGGTGGCTACAACCACCTGTCCTTGCCCCATCCAACCACCCTAACATAGAAGTAGAATGATGGAACCACTTTCACACTATCACTGTGAGATATATTGTTTTAAACCTATACCAATCAGCCTGCACAAAACAACCTATACCATATAGAATAGTATTACCTACAAATATATCAAAACTCATATTGTTATCCATCAAACAAACTTGGGTCCATTACCCAAACCTGGGTTCTACAACTTCGCATGGCCATAAATCTTTAAGTGTGGGGAGTTATGTCATGTTACACATACCACCAAAAATGGCATGACATGTACTATCCATATAGAATAGTCTTACCTTCAAATATATTAAAACTCATACCATTATACATCAAACAAACTTGGGTCCATTACCAAAATATTTGTGCTACCGGAATTCACTACCAGACATTCCCCAAGGGTTGACATCAATCACTAAGGGTTGAAATCAATCTATAATATCACTCTCCAATGGTTGACATCAATTAAAACCAACAATCCATACCAACTGTCCATCAACCTAAGCCAATTGTCTAACAATCCCCCCCTTTGGCATTGACCATTGATGGAAACACCAACATTGATGGCAACACTTAGTCATGATAATATTCATGCTTATACTCCTCATAAATGTTTCTATCTCTCCCCCTTTGACATCAATGAAAAAGGGTATCTCCCTTTGTGGTTGCTCCCCCTGACTGAACTATCCTTGGTCTTCTCCCTCTGTCAACATGCCTCTGTGCTCTCTCTCCAAGCATTTCTATCATGCATATGATAAATCTCTCCCCCTTTGTCATCAATGGCAAAGGTATCTTTCCATCCAGGGTTTATCCCCCTAACTGAACTATCCTTGGGAATACTCCCCCTGACTAAACTCTTCCCGAAACTGATCTCCCAACCTGAATTGTCCTATTTATGGTGCTTCCTCCTATACATCTAAGACATATAACATAAGCATTCAAAATAATTCATTTTGGAGTATAAATTACTCCTAGTATCTGGCGAAGATACTGAAAGGATTCCCATGGAAGCGGTTTTGTAAAGATGTCTTCCACTTGTTCTTTTGTGCCCACATATTCAACTCTAATGTTATTTTCTGCAACCTATTCTTGTAGAAAGTGATACTTGATTGGAATGTGCTTCGTCTTGGAGTGCATCACCAGGTTATTTGAGATACTGATGATTGTTACTTTCTTATCCATGATAATAAACACTCACCCAAGTAGAACGTTGCTCCACTGGTGCTTCATCAGTCATCAATGCAACCTGCCCAATCTGCATTTGTGTAGGAAATAAGTGATAGATCCTTTCCTTTTGGATACCATAATCCAATCTCTTATGTTCCTTTGAGATATCTGAAAATCCTCTTCACTGCTAATACATTTGATTCCTTAGGTGTTTCTTGAAATCATGCCTCCTGTCCAACTGCCTACATTACATCTGTTGGTAGTACGGTTGTCGTTAGACCAAAACCCATAGGTGATTGGTAAACTCACCACCGCTAGATTTCAAGGATCCATGAGAGGCGATTAGTCCCTTTTCATGATACATCGGGGAGCGCTGACTACTTGCAATTTCGTGCAACAATCTCCCCCTTAGCGCGAGCCGAGTGTGTATCGAACTCATGACCTCTAGCTCTGATACCATTTGTTGGTAGTGCAGCTGTCGTTAGACCAAAACCCATAGGTGATTGGTAAACTCACCACTGCCAGGTTTCAAGGATCCACGAGAGGCGATTAGTCCCTTTTCACGATACACCGGGGAGCATTGATTACTTGCAATTTCGTGCAACAACATCTGGTCTAGAATATTTCACATATATTAGGATACCAATCATTGACCTATATTGCCTCTTCTCTATAGACTTTGAATCATCATATTTTCTCAACTTGCAACTGGTTTGCATGGGAGTGATAATTGGTTTGAAATCTTCCATTTCGAACCTCTTTAGCATTTCTCTGATATACTTGGTTTGAGAAATAAAGATTCCTTGGTTTCTTTGACTTATCTAAAGACCTAGAAAGAAGGATAGTTATCCAAGTAATGACATTTCAAATTCATTTTGCATGTCCTTTGCAAATTTCTTGATGTAGAGGTTGTTGTCTGCACTTCCTTTTTTGAACCCTGCCTGCTATAGATATTTATCCAGTCTAGAGTACCAACGTCTTGTCCACTTTCATATATCTGTCCAAACCTGCTAAGTATTCTTACAAATCCATATCTATCCATACTTTCCAAGACTCTACTTGTGCAACTGTCCATAATGCTGACAAATTTATCACTATATTGTCATGAAGTATTGATTAATCTATCAAATTGTACTTCTGCTAACTGAATTATCTAGATTTGTCTTCTCAAAATCTGCAAGCTTCTCAAAGGATGGTTCTTTGGTATGTCACAACTATCGCATAGACTCCCCCTGTCTAATATTCATATTACCTGGGAGTCTCTAAGCCAGATGGCTCAGAACAATTCATGCTCTGATGTGTATTCATCATCATCTTCATTGGTAGATTCATCATCTCTCTGAGCTATGACTTCTTTCTTTCTATCTATGGATTCATCTTTCACTACAATACCTGAAAGTACAATCTCTTGAACATGTTCCTTATTTACTTGTACTTCTTTTCTTTCATTTATTTTCGAAAAATTTCTATATCTGACATCCTTCTTTTTCTCTGTATATTTGTCTTCATCTCATTTTATTGCCAATCTTGAGATCTCTGGGACCTGGTCTCTGTTCATCTGTTCTTCCCGTTTTCTTATCCAAACTTTCTTATATATGATATCAGTGTTCTCTTTCATGGAAGTATTGATCATGCTTCTACAATCATGAGATATGTGTCCATAGTTATGACATTTCTAACATTCAATGTTACGTGGGGCCACATACGGATTTCTTGCTTGAACATTTATTTTATAATCCTTGCAATCCTTAACCTTATGTCCAAAGTTAGTACAATAAAAACAATGACCATAAAAGAAATTTGCATAACTGGGAGTGAATGATCTTCTTTGTGGTGTAGTCCTTCTAAATTTCGCCTTGACTGATCATGATCATGATTGAAGCTTGTTTGTGGCTTGAACATGGATGGTCTTCTTGAAGATGTATCATTATTAGTTTTCTTAGATTCTGGTTGACCATGATTCCTTCCTTTGATTAATTCTGCATAACTCTTTCTATTTTCTTCATTCTTCTTTTCTAGCAACGTAGAGTGCTTCTCTTCATTCTCTACAATTGATGTGGAAGTTTCTGTCTCTTCAATGTTATTGTTGAACTTGACTATTTTGAATCTTAGTGTGACAACTTCTTCTTCAAGCTTTTCAACCTCTTCTTCTTTCTTTATTATCTGAGACTTCATGAATTCTTATGTTTTTTTTGCTTCTTCAAGCTGAATTTTTAATGTGATTATTTATTCTTCAAGTCCTTTCTCTTCTTGAACAAACTCTGCCTCAATTTGGTTTAGATCATTAGTTATTTCCTTAAGATGAGCTCTCAATATTTTCTCTCTCATTTCTGCTTCTACCTTCTATCCTTCTATGTTGGCTTCTAAATACTGCTTTTGATATTCAATATTTTCTACAATATTTTTGGCTTCTTCTAGATGAGTTCTTAAGTTCTTGATGACCTATTGGGATTCTTCAAAAATGTGAACACTTTCCTTTTTTTTCATCAATTATTTCTTGAGTGAATTTTTTTCTTCTCTTAGTTCATATAAATCACTAATCAATTCTCTGGTGATTATGTACTCTTCATCTTCTGAATTTGTTTGACATGGTGTACATAATTCTTCTTGATATGTATTTTCATATTCTTTGGCATTTTCTGAATCTATGATGGGTGAAGAATATATCTCATGTAACTTATCCCAAAGTTCTTTGGCTGATGAAAATTTACCAACATTTTCTCTTACCAGATTAGGTAATCCTTCCTAGATGAAATCCATTGCTATTTTGTTATTCTTTTTCAATTCCTTCTTGGCTGCAATATTTTCCTTTTTTGAACTATCATATCATGTAACAACTGAAATCCATATATAATTTCCATGTGCCTGTAAAAATACTTTCATCCCTATGCTCCACATCTCATACTTAAAACCATTCTGACCATTAAACATTGTTACTCCATTCTCAGAATAATCCATGATCTTCTTCTAGTGGTTAAACTGTTTCCTGAAGGAACCTACTCTGATACAAATTGTTGGATTACTGAGNGGTGATCAGTAATAGAGCAATTTAATCCTTTTTCACCATAAAATGAAAGTGTTATATCAATGTAGAATTATCATCCAATAGTTGCATAGTAAATAAACAATGAACAAATGAGCAAGCACACATATACGTAGTACACCAGTGTTTTACGTGGAAACCCAAAGTGGGAGAAACCCACAAAATGATTTTTCTTATATGTATTTAAGAATTACATTCATTGGAAGCACCAAATTCCTTTGTTTTCCATCTACAATTGGAATGAAGCTCCAACCCCCTAGTTTCTTAGGCTACAACTTGAAGGAAGCTCCAATTCCCCAATTCTCCGGCTACAACCAGAAGGAGGCTACAATCCCCTATGTTCTCTAGCTACAACCAAAAGGTGGCTACAACCACTTGTCCTTGCCCCATCCAACTGCCCTGACATAGAAGTAGAATGATGGAACCATTGCCACACTATCACTATGAGATATACTGTTGTAAACTTGTACCAATCAACCTACACCAAAAAGCATGTACCAATAACCTGAACCATGCATCAACCATGCATCAACCTGTACCATAAACAAGTGAATCAACCATGCACCTACCTGTACCATAAACAAGTGCATCAACCATGCACCAACCTGTACCTCAACCTGTACCATGAACAAGTGCATCAACCATGCACCAAACCTGTACAAATAACATGTCATAACAATGTGTCCAAACAACCTATCACAACAACCTGTCTCATCAATCTTATCAACCAAATCAGATCTACTCACCAAGATCAATCATCAAGACAAATCTCAAATATGTGCATCAACCAAGCATAACATAACAACTCATAATCATCACCAATATCAATATGTGTTTCTAATAATATACCAATACAAGTATGCTACATCATCCATAAACCATGTGTCAACAATAATACTAACAAGTTCCTCCAACCATGTACCAAGTATGTACCAATCATGTATCAACTACTCATCAACTATGACGCATCAAGATGTACCAACATCATCAACTATACACCTCATGTATGTGCCAACTCATCAACTCATTGTCTCAACCATGTGCCCAACATGTACCTCAATCAAAATGCCTCATCAATTTCATCATCCAAATATGATTTGTAACTCTGTAATAGACCTATTTTATATGATCACATGCCGGCAAACCTTCATTATCTTTAACAACAAGAGACTAGCATTTTCATTAAACTTTTCTTTAGTGTCACATGATTAGTTTTGGATTAGTCAACAACCCTAACTTGAAATAATCATAACTATGTACTTGTAATGAATAAAGATATGGTAATAGTACACAATGTTCTTCAGTGTGTTTTATGCAATTCCTCCAGGTGTCACTACTTGGAACCTCTCAGAAAAGGAGTTATATAAAAAATTGCATACCTTGTTGAATTATGGCTTATTCTAGAGAGCGAACTTGTAGAGCATTCCCCGCACAAAATAGTTTATGTATGGATCTAAAATTTTTACACATAATACTATAGACTATATTCTAACCAACACATTTGGTCTTACTTAATTTGGATCTGTTATGAATAAGTTAAGATGTTTGTACCCGAAACACATGTTTTAGACTAGTTTTAGGACTATCCACAAACCCTATTTTCCACGGAGTGTAACTCCAGAAATACAATGACCACAAGATGAAATTCGTACCATATATACTTGGATATGTTTTCTCAATGTCCTATCAATTTAATGATTTGATTCATTCTAGAAACAAAATTATTGCAAAAATAGTGAGATGACCTGTAAATAACATACCTTAGAAAGCATCATCAAAAGAATTTATCCTCCCTTGAATTTTGGCCTTCCTCACTTCACCTTCTCTCTGAAATTTGGCTTAGATATCCTTTGATTACCTCAAACACCTTTAGATATTCAATATGCTCAAGTGTGTTTAAAATGAGAGAGCCTTGCCTCTTATTTATACTTTCATGTAGCTTCCTCAAGGAGTTACCTTATAATCATCTTAACCCACTCTCCTTATTTTAGGGTTAACCAACTTCTAACCACTTGTACAATTAGTAATTTATACATTAAATTTATTATTTAAATAATTTATTTTGTATCCACTTTGACTTATAGTACACTCATCATTTTACTTTACCTCAAGGGGTTACCTTCTAGCCATCTTAAACCACTTTCCTTATTTTAGGGCTAACCCACTTCTAACCACTTGTCAAATTATTTCTCCATTAACTTTATTATTTAAATAATTTATTTTGTATTCACTTTGAATTATAGTACACTCATCAATTCACTGTATTATTTACCTTCTAAAAATATCTTAAACCACTTTGACTACTTTGACCTTTTGGGGCTTCTAGATGACTCATGAGGGTTCTCCAACTTCACAAGGCCAAAACTCTCTAACTGTGAGGAGTTATGTGACATTCCACACACCACTAGAAATTGAATTACATGTACTATCCATATAGAATAGTATTACTTGCAAATATATCAAAACGCATATCGTTATCCATCAAACAAACATGGGTCCATTACCCAAACTCCAACTTCACATGGCCATAACTCTCTAACCGTGAGGAGTTATGTGATGTTCCACATACCACCGGAAATGGAATGACATGTAATAACCATCTAGAATAGTCTTATATTCAAATATATTAAAACTCATACCATTATACATCAAACAAACTTGGGTCCATTACCCAAACCTTTGTGCTACTGAAATTCGCTACCAGACTTTCTCCAAGGGTTGACATCAATCACTAGGGGTTGAAATCAATATACAATGTCACTATCCAATGGTTGAAATCAATGACAACCAACAATCCATACCAACTGTCCATCAACCTAGGCCAACTGTCTGAGAGAAGTAATGAAAGAAATGGAGAAGAGAGAAGAAAAAAAAAACTCAAGGGAGAAAGGGATGAGAGGAACAAATAATAAAAAGGAGAAAAAAAAGAGATTGGAAGGAGGTTACTTGGAAACAACCCNATATATATATATAATTCTTATTTGAATGTTGTTTCATTTTCTAATTAGATTCATTTGTGTTTTTTTATTATTATGTTGTTAATTCTATGTGAATTTTATGGGCCTGCTACCTTGTGTTTAATTTATTTGCATTGGGGCATTTAATTTTGTATTCAACAGGAAAGTTATTTTAGACCAAAGATGTGTCCACTCATCCAACTCCATTGGATGGCACATATGAGCCTTGAATGAATAGGTGGGGGGATTTACATAAGAAAGAGTACTTGCATTTTTGGCTTTTAGAAAGTTATACAAATTTTACGAATATTTGAAAATGTTGTATTTTTTTATGTTTAGGATGGTTAAATTCTTGCTTATGAATTTAATGATGTGATTGATATATTTTTTTTATTGTATATGTGTGCTTACAAGAATGGTTATGTTAATTTAATAGATGTCAATCTAACAAATAGTTAGCCAAGAAATCAACCAATGTGTTTAGACTTCGAGGAACATGATCGTGATTAATGAACTCATTTTCTCTCAAGAAGTCACACCCTCAAGTACGTCCAAAGAAGCATAGAATTTCTCACAATATACAAAAATTTAAGTTGTAACACCACTAACTATGAATCCAAATAAATAACTAACCCATGATGTAGCATCCCCATCCTCAAGTTAGGTAGTGCCACACAAAATTTATCCCTCTCTGATCCAATTATTTAAAATTAAAAGGTTTTGCATATGAACAGAGATGCATTTCTAACAACAATAATTCACAAACATAATTATAATAGAAAATCCATAACAAAAATATCATAAATAATAACACAACATCTAAAAAAAACACATAGGAGACACTTATATTATGGATTTAATAACCAACTATGTGTGGACCTTAAAATTTTGTACCAACCAAAGACTATGTTGCTCATAAACTCTCAACAACAAGTCACCCCTAAGATGGGGCTAGAAACTCCACCAAGGAAGGATTCCTAAGTGATAATAAGGTCTAGCCAACAAAATAACACTCAGGTTAAGGTGCCAACTACTACAACTAGCCTACTACCTCTCATTTCCCACAACTTGTCCCACCCTAGGAAATGTGCCCCTTCTTTTCTCAATAATCCTTCAGCTACCCCACTTCCCTTTAGGGGATTCAACAACAAGTCAAAAACAAATTATTTATATATTTAGTTATTTCCCAGCATCTAGGGAATCATTCCCAGTAGTTCTCTCACCTAGAGAGAATGATCACAGGCCTAAAAACCCACTTCTTTAGAGTATTCAAAGGCCTGAAAACCTACTTCTTCAACTCAGATCTCCCAAGTTTTACTAGCTACCAATAGTTCCAAATCTTTCCAAGTACAGATATTACTGATGGATGTAGGAAGGTAGGGATGGAAGTAGATAATGATGGGAATAATAATGGTAAATTACACTAAGTTCCCACAATATATGTGCATGTTCACAACTTGACACTTGGCATGTTGGGAACTACCTTAGGCCCACTTGTGGTACAATCCCCGACCTTACTAAATTAGGATAAAATAACATATAATTGATTTTGGGAAATATTAATATCATATTCCCTTCGAATTAGGCCCCCTTAGCTTAGCCCCTCTTCACATACTCTTAGCCACCCTTTCCCTTCTAGTGGAGTTTATCCCTCCATACTCTTTTGTCTCATTAGTATGTAGCAGTGATGTATTTTTATTAATGATTCAGGTGTGATTACATATTACAATGATAGGCTTGTTGTCCTTGTAGCATTTTGACCTCTCCATATTAATAACTTCGCAGGAACTATAGCCTCAAAACATATTTACAATGGTACTCTAGCCCAAAATATCCTATCTCACCAGACTATATGTACTTTTTCAATTGGGGTTCGACTTGGGGGTATTATATTACCCTTCCCCTTATTTATGCACTATCCTCTGTGTATTATATACACATGTACATTCAAAATATTAAAAAATATGTAGGTACTCCCCCCGTATAACATCTTCATGCTCCCAAGTTGCATCCTCGAGACCATAACAGGTCCATTGGACCTTTACCAACCCTATTTCTCGATTCTGTAGAAACTTGACCTTTTGATCCAATATTCACACCGAATGTACTCAAAAGTATCCATCTTGCTCCACCTGAATCACATTCCAATAAATTATATGATCAACATCAGGTGCATACTTTTTAAGAAAAGACACATGGAATACATTATGAATGCACATGGATGCATTAGTACAAACATGTATGTAGCAGGGCCAATCATTTCAAGGATTTCAAAGGGTACACAATATCTTGCTGCCATCTTTGCAGAATTCCCTAACTTTAAGGAACTACTCTTGGCCTTGAATTTTAGGAACACATGGTCACCCACTTTAACTCTTTGGAAGTTATTCCTTTATCTGCATAGATTTTCCACCTATCTTGGGAGGCCTATAAATTCTACTTTATCTTCACCATATGATCTTTCATTTCCCCGAGTAACTTTGGCCCAACCACTACTCTATTTGTTGGGTTGTCCCAACTCACTGTCATATTGCACCTTCTTCCATATAATGCTTCAAATGGGCTCCTCTTTAAATATGCATGATACCCATTATTATAGGAAAATTCAACTCAGTGCAAATAATTTTCCCATTTCTATGTTTTTTCCATCACATACGTCCTCAACATATCCTAAATCACTTGATTAGTCCTCTCTTCTTTCCCATCTTTCTATGGATGATATGTTGTGCTAAATTTTATATTTGTCCCAAATCCTTTGAATCATCCCCTCCACAATTTTGATGTGAACTTTGGATCTCTGTCAGAAATAATTTCCCTAGGCACACCATGAAGCCTAGAAATTTACCTCATATAAATATCATCAATGTTAGATGTCTTGTGAGTTAGCTTCACTGGGATAAAATGGACAAATTTAGTGAGCTTATCCACCACCACCATGATGGAATCATGTTTCTTGGATATTCTAGGCATCTTGGTGATGAAATAAACTATCACCACTTCCCATTTCCACTCAAGAATGGGAAATGGTTGTAGCAAAACAACTAGATGTCTATGATCATCCTTGACCTTATGACATTCTAAACATCTATCAATATACTCAACCACCTCTTTCTTCATACCTAGCCAAAAATATTGGTTCTTGACAACTGCAATTATTTTTCGGTATCCTGGGTGCCCAACATAAGGCATATTATGCATCTCTTTCAGCACCAAAATGTTCAACTCCTGAAAATTAGGCACATAAACTTTTCCCCTGTACATGAGGATTCCATCCTCCCTTAGCTCATAGTCTCGAATTTTCTGCTGCAAATTACCTTGTTGTCATTTTTCCTTTGTTTCCATGAATTGTTGTTCTGATTTTGAAACTTCCATAATTCCATCCCTCAAATCATATTTATACATGCTAATGGATGTAGAATGCATCTCATGGACTCTCATGTTGAGTGCATTAGCCACCTTTTTCTCTTTTCCTTTGATATACTTGATATCAAAGTCATATTCACTGATGAATTCCAACCATGTACTTTGTCTTGCATTTAAAGTTGGTTGTCCAAATAAATATTTCAATCCACTATGGTTTGTCCTCAGTTCAAGCATTCCCCCCATATTCAAGGCATGCACTATGGATTCCAATTCTAAATCATTAGTAGCATAGTTTCTCTCATGCTCTTTCAACTTCCTAGACTAATAACATATCTTATGCTCATTTTGACCAAGGAATCCCCCAATTCCTTATTTTCCTGCATCAGTGCACACAATTAAATCTTTGTTAGGATCAATAATTCTCGATATTGGTGGACTTGTCAGCAAGCTCTTCAAGTTTTGAAAACATCTTTCACAATGAGGGGTCCATTCAAATATCACACTTTTCTTTTTCAAAGATGTGATTGGGTTTGCAATATTTGAAAATACCTCAATAAATATTTTATAATATCCTACTAGCCCCATGAATTTCCTCACCTCTACTACATTCCTTGATACTGGCCATCCTTCAATGGATTTTATCTTCTCAGGATCCATTGCTATCCCTTCCTCTGAAATGATATGGAAAAAATAATGTATTTGTCTCTAGTAGAATGATCACTTGATCAACTTTGTATACAACTAATGATCACTCAATACGTTTAACACCATCCCAAGTGCTTGAAGGATCCATCCTTATTTTTCACAAATAATACCAGGGCACTCCAAGGAGACACACTTGGGAATATATACACCTTCTTGAACAGCTCCTTGAGCTACATTTGCAACTCCTTCAACTATGGTGTACTCATCCTATAAGGAGTGTTGGACATCGGGGTTGCTACAGGCATCAAATGGATAGAGAAATAGATATCTCTCTTGGGTGGTGACCCCGATATTTCTCCAAATACATACTCAAAATGATTCAATATTAAATAGTCTTCCATGCTTGGCACTTTATCCTTGGGTGTCTCTTCCATATGTGCTACAAATATTTGGAATCCTTTCCTAAATATTTTCTTTAGCTGCAAGGATGAAACTTCTCTAATAGTTACTTCCCTTGGAATACCTTGTATTGTTCTCAAGTTCCCTTCCTCATCCTAGTAAGTAAATTGTTTGTTGTAATAATCTAGGACAACATGATGCTCATCCGTCCAGTCCATACCAATAAGGAAATCATATGAACCCAAAGGTATGATGATCAAATATTCCCTTATGCTTAGTCCATTCATGTCCATTGCACAATCCTTAACCATCTCATTAATTCTTCTCTTAGCTCCTGTAGCTAGTTGAACCAACCAAGATGTCCCAATCTTTCTTCTTGGAAAATGAAATATTTCCACGATATTAGGATCTAGATAACTATGAATAGCTCCTAAATAAATTAAAATAGCAATGGGTTGGTCATTGATCTTACCTTCTACTTCAATCATATGAGACTGAAACTCAACTTTCTTGTTATCCAAGGATGTGTATATCCTCGACACGTTTCTACCCATGTCCTCCATTGTGTCAACTTGATGTACATTATGAAAAATCCTCACTTTTTCACCTCTGTGAGGGAAATATATGTACATATGATCTCCTTCACAACCCCTACATTTAATAGGTTGTTGCCTTGGTATTTTCCCCATTTTTTTCGTCAGTCTGGTCTCATTGGAAGCTGGTTTTCCCTGAGAATAATTTATGAATAATGGTGGCCTAGTACCCTTCTTCCTCTGCTCCATATTTCCTTTCTTCTTGTCTTCCAAATCCTTTTGGAAAATTTTTCTTCCTCTATGTTGATCATAGAGGAATTTATCCCTCCTTATGGTTTCCTCCAATGTCTTGGGATCATCATACTATATA
This sequence comes from Picea engelmannii, assembly GCA_009831015.1. NCBI lineage: Eukaryota > Viridiplantae > Streptophyta > Pinopsida > Pinales > Pinaceae > Picea > Picea engelmannii. Next base: position 107,704 of record ML805981.1, on the reverse strand, counting down.
TTATCATTGAAAATTGTTGGGATCCCACTCAGGTACCTTTCAATATTGACATGTCCATCCTTGAGGAAGTTAACATATTTCAACAACTCTAAGAATCTCCTTTCATACTCATCCATGGCCATACTCGCAAGCTTCAATTCGAAGAACTCCTTCATCTTTTGATCACAATAACACTTGTTTAAGTACTTTTGAAAATGTGTTTTGAACTCCTTCCAAGTAATTTTCTTCTCATTAATGTTTTCCACTTGCACAAACTAGTCCCACCACATTGAGGATTTTACCTTGAGCTAGTAGATCACAATTATCAGTTCTTCCTATGAGGAGTAATTATGTAATTGAAAGTACTTCCTCACGCCCAATAGTGAATTCTATGCATCCTCGCCTTTCTTGTTCTCATGATCAAAGGTAGGGGGCTTGATTTTATTCATTTATCCTTGTAATTCATCTACCCCAACCTCCTCTTATGCATTTTGACATGAAATAATCTTGGAATATCGTTTTATCTTATAATCGAGTGTCTTGGTGAGTGATGATGGTGTCTACCAACACCTTCTAATTCTCCTCTTATAGCATGAGAACTATGACTTCTTGACTTACTTGATTCTATCTCCTTGTCCATTTTCTCCTCTATTTTGTTCAAGCTCTGCAAAAACTTGATGTTGAAGTTGTTGGTGTCGGAAGTCACTCCTGGATTACTTGCAGGAGTAGAGCCCAACACCCATCAGTTTAATGTCATGATTCGTTTATAAGGGGTGATCAATGGAGATAAAGACTCAAGGAGATATCACTCTAACTCAGGGACTGGGTCTAGTATATAAGTAACAAAGGAGGTCTTGATATAACTTCAGCTAGTGGGTTGATTAAAAGATGAGCAAGCGGAAGAATTGGTAAGAAAGGTGAACAAACGGCTTTGGGAAACAGGATTTTGGCGGTTTGCAGAAGAAAGACTCTGAATGCAAGATCCTCTTGGTTCGGAGTCTCAAGAAACTGAAAAGGGGACTTGACTGGATCCTCCAATTCCAAGTCACTCAGCGCTGGGAAAATCCCAAGAACCGATTAGAGGCAGCGCAACTGTTACAGTGATCCAACCTACATTATCCTATAACAGCTACAACTCGACTGGATCCTCCAATTCAGAGTTTCTCTAACACAATGTAAACAAAGACATGAAAGAAACTGGCATTCATAAGGCAAGAAGTATCAAAAGTTCATACATAACCAGAGTATCAGTGCTTCATTAAAGCTTACAACCGGGAGCTCTGCTCAACCATCGATGGATAACAAAATGGCGAAAACGCCTTCATATACTCAAAACAACAACAACAACAAAATCAAGATGATGCATTAAACACATTGCGTCTGCATGGCTTCTGACAATCTGCAGCTGCCGTCTCTGAATGATCGTGCAACTACGGTGGACGCAATCCCACTTCTGATAGTTTCATGGGAGAATCGACGTGCTTTTAATTCTTTGTTGGGATTTCCCATTATGGCGGAGGCGATGTCTAACCACCACCAACCATTTCAATAACTGCTTCATTGGGATTGAGGATGGCCCGACCAATTCGGCACTTCTGCGACGTGGAAGACCCTTCGCGTTGCCACTTGGATTAGTTGAACGACCTAATGAATAGGCATGGAGGCCAGCGCGAAGGATGGGGCGCATAACAGGAGTGGTGTCTCCAAGACCATGAGGGTATGATAAGAGGGATGAGGCATGAGAGGGAAGACAGAGGAAGACACATGGCGGAAGATAATAGGTGGAGGGGGCAGGAGCTGAGATATGAGTGGGAGGTTGTTGTGGAAAAGAGCGAGACACCTGGCAGGCGGTAAGTGGAAGATGAGAGGGGAAAGGGACCACATGGACCAGAAGAGGGGAGATGGGCAGATGTCGGAGGATGAGGAAGGGGCTAAAGGGCGCGAGCCTCATCGCACGACCAAGAAGAGAACAGGTGGCACAAAAGATTTCATGACAGGGAAGGGGCCCACGTTGGTTAAACGCAGAAGGACAGAGGATTCCCAGGTTGCCTATGCACCGTTGATCCGGGCACTTGAATCGTAGTCATTGGAGAGATGCACCTCCGATTCTGGACCCCCCCCCCTCTGCTTAAAGGTAGAAAGGCGGACGGGGTCCGGAATCACCCTGCGCGCCGTTGATCCAGGTGCTTCGATCATGACCGTTGAAGAGGTGCGCCCTCGATTNCCCCCCCTCTGCTTAAAGGTATAAAGGCGGGGGGGCTCTGGAATCCTAAGTGCGTCGTTGATCCGGGCGCGCTAATCTCTGCCGTCCAAACTTGATTTGCATTTAAAAACGGGCGCAATTGTATCCCAAACTTAGGGAAAATGGGTTTTCAGCCCATTCTTTTGCATTTTACCCTTGTTACGAGAAATATTGCTAACATTTGGCTCCATGGGGGATAGAGTCGTCCCTGTGATGCTCTAAGAACGCTTTTGCAGATTCAGTGCCTTGCTGTTGGGCTAAGGAGTCATTTATTAAGCTGAAAACGCAAAACAATATTTACAAAAAATAAAAGAGCCGACTGCGGCTCACAAAAAACATTTTTTCAAGAAATGCCCATTCACTGGGCCACTAAAAACTTCTTTGCCTTCCAGATCCTGCAACCTGTAAGTGTTGTTTGAAAATACTTCAAGGATCTTGAAAGGTCCAAACCAGAGGGCATCAAACTTACTGTTCTTGCCCCTGTCTTGCCTGGGTGCATCCCATTTGAGCACCAGATCACCCTGCCCAAATTCTTTCTTTTTGATCTTCCTATCAAAAGCCTGCCTTGATCTTCTGCTGATGATTGTAGGCCCTATCCAAGACCTGTTCTTTGATCCGTTGTATTTCCACCATCTAGTGAATCCTTCTGGCCATATGGTCAGGCTCTCCTTCAAGGTCCTGGAGGAATTTCGCCACAGATATGGCGAGCTGAGTAGGGAAAACAACCTCTGCTCTGTAAACAAGTTGGAAAGGTGAGATGCCCAGGGATTTCTTGGTTGTCACCCGATCAACCCATAGAGCGAATTTGAGCTTCGAATCCCAACCCCTTTTATTATCTTCCAACAATTTCTTAATGATCTTGATTAGGCTTTTATTTGAAGACTCTGTCAGTCCATTCCCTTGAGGATAATAGGGAGTAGAGTGAATCAGTGAAATCTCGAACTGTTCATAGAACTTGATTAGAGGCTCAGACCTGAAGGGGGCAGCGTTATCAGTGACAATTCTGCTTGGGAAACCAAATCTGACTATGATGTCCTCCAGGAAGCTGATGATTACTTTGTGAGAAGTGCTCCTGGTGGGAACAACCTCTATCCACTTGGTGAAATAATCAGTCGCACTGAGGATCCATCTGTGCTAGCCACTTGAGGGAGGATGAATCTCTCCAATGAAGTCCAATCCCCAGTGCTGAAAGGGTGTCGAAACCACTACATGCTTTAATGGCAGAGATTTGAGCTGCTGCTTACCTAAGAACTTCTGACATTTGATGCAAACTCTGACTTCTCTGCAGACATCAGGGAACAAAGTAGGCCAGTAATACCCTTCCCGGAGGATCTTGTGAGCTGTGGTCTTCCAAAAATGATGTCCTCCGCAAAGACCACTGTGAAAATCAAATGTAACCTACTGGGCTTCTCGTGGGTCCAGAAACCTTAAAAATACCCCCAAAGGGTGTTTCTAGTATAGGACTTGGTCAATGAGGCAATATCTGATAGCCTTGAGCTTTAAAGCTCTCGCCTTGCTCTTTTCCATTCCATTGGGAGGCCTCAATTCTTGTAGAAAATACAAGATATCCTTATACCAGGCGCATGCTGCTAGTGATACAGCACCTTGGGAATTCTTGCTGGATGACTCGGCTTGCTCATTGATGAAGTTAATCCCCAAAGATTTGCAATTGGACTCAGCTAGCAAGCTGGCTAAACCCTGCCCCTTTATCAACTTAGTGGGCTTGATTACCAAATCAAACTCTAGGATCTTGGCGATCCATTTACCTCTCCTCCAGTCTATGTCTGGTTGTATAAGAATGTCCTTCACAGAGGCTGAAGGAACATATGCAGTGATCCTCGAGTGCAAGACATAGACTCTGAAAGATTTGAGGGATTTCACCAGGGCATAGGCCTGCTTCTCCATGGTCTCGTACCGGAGTTCGGCATCTCTCAACGCCTTGCTATAGAAGGCAATAGGTTTCTCTCGCCCTTGATCATTTTTCTGCAACAAGACTGCTGCTACTGTATCATAAGAAGCAAAAGAAAAAATCAGGAAATCTTTAGAATAATCAGGACTGATTAGCACAGGTGCCTCAGTCAACGCCTTCCTTATTTGGACAAAAGATTCCCTGGGTTCAGCATTCCATTTCACTTCATTTCCCTTCCTGAGCATGGCTATGATGTGTTTCACTAACTCAGCAAAATTCAAGACGAATCTCCTCAGAAAATTTATCTTCCCCAAAAAGTCCTGAACCTCCTTCTTAGATCTGGGAAGTGACAGGGTCTGAAGTGCTTCTACCCTGCTAGGATCGATCTTTACTCCCTCTGCTGACACTATATGGCCTAATAGCTTCCCTTCCTTCATAGCAAATAAAGACTTCTTGGGGTTCAGGGATAGGCCAAACCTCTGACACTTCAGGAAAACTTTCTTCAAGTGGTAGCAGTGCTCCTTGTCCATCTTGAAGAAGACCGTGATGTCATCCAGATAAATTACCACAAATTGGTCTTTTTTCCCGATGAAGGCTATGTCCATGGCTCGCTGAAATGTTGCTCCTGCATTCATGAGCCCGAAAGGCATTTTGGCATACATGAATGTGCCCCAAGGAGTGGTGAAGGTCATTTTTTCTCTGTCCTCGGGCATAATTGATATCTGATTGTAGCCAGAGAAGCCATCAATCATGGATATTCTAGATGCACCAGTGACCTTCTACAATATATGTTCCATGTTGGGTAGGGGATAATTGTCCTTCCTGGAGCTCCTATTCAGGTTCCTGAAATCAACACAGAGTCTGATTTCCCCACTTTTCTTTCTTACCGAAACCAAATTGGCCACCCAATCAGAATATCTCAAGGGGACAATGATTTGGGCATCTAGCAGCTTCTTCACTTCTTTCTCCATGACAGGTAGCAGCATGGGATTTATTTGTCTCAGCTTTTCCTTGAATGGCTTAGCCTCTTCTTTCAGTGGGATCTTGTGCTCAATGAATGATGTCTCATACGTCTTGAGGTCTCCATATGTCCATGCAAACACATCAGCAAACTCTCTCAGCAACTCGGTATATTCATCCCTCTGCTCCTTGGTCAAACTCCTTGACAGCTTGACAAACTTAGGCTCATCTGGCGTGCCAATGTTGCACTCAGTTGTGTCAGCATCATCACTTGAAACTCTCCCCTTCATTGCTACATCATTCCCATCAAATAATCTTTCTAATGGGACCAGTCCCCTTGGAATGTGATTGCTAGGAAACTAAATAATGTCATGCTTTGCTATTTTACCCAGCAACTCACCCCCATCAAACCTTTCCTCAGAGGCGGAGTCTTGGTTGATATGCATTTCTGAGAATTCTTCAATAGTTTCTAGGAACTTTTTGATCTCGAGATCATCCTCAAACACCTTCCAATGTTTGATGTTGTCAGGTATGGAGGGCCTGTATTTTACTTCTACATCATACCTCAGTTTGGGCGGCAAGGGTACTTTGAAAATGCTTGCTGATGTAGCCAAGGAATGTGCCACTGTGTTTTCTTCTCTTGGGATGAAAGAGATGTTAAATGCTGAGAAGAAACTATCAATTAGATCCCATACCTCATTTCTGTAATTCCGGAGTCGAGGATGCTTGGCCTGATAAGTGCCTCTGATCTGCTGGACTACCAACTCGGCATCTCCGAACACTGCTACCTCTTGAATTCCCATTTCCCTTGAGGCTCTTAATCCTAGGATAAGAGCTTCATATTCTGCCACATTATTGGTGGTTTCGAATTCCAGCTTATATGATAGGGATATGGTCTCCTGAGCAGGTGACACAAAAACCACCCCAGCTCTAGCGCCTTCTCGGGAACAAGCTCCATCAAAAAACATTTTCCAGATTGGGGTGATGGAGGGAGGAAATTCAAGAGAAACAGTGGGCTGCTTTCTGAGTTTCAGAGGAGGCTCGGGGGCGTGGGTGAGCTGCAGTAAACTGGAGCCCAAATCAGTGTCCAAGGAAAAGATGGGATGATTGGTAGGGTTGGTTTCATCACTGATTATATAGGCCAGTTGGGTTTCCCTGTATAGTCTTATATGCTCCCCTCCAAACACTGGGATAGTGGCATATGTGAGATCCATATGCAAGGTTCCCCCTAGTATTTTTATCCAAGATCTTGATAACAACATACCAAACTTAGGGGGGACATTGGCCACTACAATATCCATGACCACACTTTTCATGGGTAGTTGAAACAAGGTCACAACCAGGTCTTTAATGACTCCAAGACACTGGAATCTCCTGGAATCAAAAGAATAGAGTTCATGCTAGGCTTGTGTGACTTCTAGTCCTAACTCTTCCATGACAGTTTTGGGCATGAGGTTGTGAGAGGCCCCTGAATCCATAAGGCAATTATGCAGCACTTTATCATGTATGTTCAAGGAAGTGTAGAAGGGAGGGGATGAATCATCTCTATCTTCCACCATGGGACCCAAGACAACTGCTGGCTTTTCATCTTGGAGGTTTATGGAGTCCATGGGAGGGCATGAGGCCTTAGATTTCAAAATCTTAGAGAATCATTTTTTGAACTCTTCATGTTTAATTAGCTTGGTGAGGGGCATAGGGATTCTGATATTTTGAATTTCATGCTCAAAATTAAAAGAAGATGTAAGCTTTGGAATTTCTCTTATTTCGGGAACATGACTCTGAATAATGGGAGAGAGGGGTGGAGTCTTCTTACCTCTATGAGCTTCTTCTACTTGATTAGCAGGTTTCTCCATTCTAGTGGACTGCTCGGGAATATCAGGTGTTGTTGTCTTTTTATCGGACCTCAGGTTGTACCTGCCTCGGCCGCCGCTAGCCTTGTCTCCCTTGCTCAGTTCATTTAGTTGATTGTTCATGAGAGACTCCTCGTATGTTGATTGAGTCAGATGAGGAAAAGGGGGAGTCTCTTCTAAGTAGTGGATTTTTGGCTCAAGCTCATATGTTTCCCCTTCTTCATTTTCGGCCACAAATTTGTTCTGTAAAGGGGCCTGAATTCTTTGGTATTCCCTGTCTCTTCCCCTTTCTCTATGCACAGTCGGGGGAGAAATATTATTGGGCCTTCTGAAAACTAATTTGTTTTCGGTGCCCTGCATGCCCTTGTGCATTTGCTTCCTTTCCACCTTCAGTCTCTCCATCTCTTCAGACAGAAACTTCATCATTTTGGTCAGTTCATCCACTTGAGTGTGGGGCACTGATGGGCCAAAAGTCGAGGCTTCGGATTTTCCCTTTCTTCTGTCTGCGTTGGCCTTGTTCCTTAGTCTGTTAGCTACTAATATGTTGGATTCCACCTCTATGTCCGCATCTTGCATTTGGGCTAAGGAGGTGGCTCTTCTTTCTCTTAATAAAAGGCAGAAATCGAGGTCAAATGCGCGAGCATAGGAAATTTGGGCAGAGGCTTCTGAGGGCTTTATCTCTGCAGGAATCTTATTATACATCTTATTAAATCTTTTGGAGAAGTCAGAGACGGAATCTCCTTCCGTCTTCTTCAGAGACCCAAACTCTGTCATGTAATACATGAAGTCCTTCCTATCTCCCCCTGCCTCAGGAAGACACTATCTAGGGCTTCAATTCTAGCAATAGATCTGGGGGCCAGTCCCCTGAACCATTTCCTCACCTCGCCATCCAGGCTCTGGACAAAAACTCTCATCCAGGCATCTTCATTTTCAATGTTTAGGTTGTCTGCATAACTGTAAAAAGTAGCCAGGTGCTCTTCTGCAATTACGTCCCCTTCCCCAGTGAACTTGTGCATATACTTCAAATAATCTCCAGTAGGGAGAGGATTCATAGGATGGGGTAGGATTAAGGGAGAATACCTAGCAGCGACTATGGCATCCATTCTATTTAGAGGGGGATTAGCACCAGCCATGGGATTATTAGGTGGAGGAGAACTTGGAGGAGAAGGATTTTGTGAAGGGTCTACTGGGAATGAGTCTCGAAGTGGAGTGGGAAACAAGAGAGGGTTCAAGGAAAAGGCCAACGAACTCAAGTCAGTAGGAGATCCTCTTTGTGCAGGAGTGGGGAGATCTTCTATAGTCCCTGGTCTACGCCAAGGAACAGCTTCAGAGGAGAGGGGAGTGAAAAGAATTTCTCTCTCCAATCCCAGACTGGGAGGGGAAAACTCAGCAGGAACGCTCCCAAAATTCAAGAAATGGGAAACCTCTAAAGGAGGTCTATTAGGAAACTGAGGAAGAGAAAAAGGAGTTCTCACAGAAGGAGATGGCGAATTACCTGTTTCGACGATGGAAACTTCTTTTACAGAGCTCTTTCCTCTTCTGCGAACCACCTCTGGATCAACTTCAGGCGTAGCTAAAGGGAGTTGTGTGTGAGACCGCGTGTGTCTGCCTCTGAACGCCACAATTAACAGAGCAGACTCTCCCCAGTGGAGTCGTCACAATGGAGTCGCCAGGTGCACAGTAGCAATCTTCCAGTTCTGATATCTGATGCACCTTCAGAATCAGCTAATCGTTGTCGTTCAATCCCGGGGAAAATATTCAACTTCGTCCCCGACAACGGTGCCAGAAATGTTGGCGTCGGAAGTCACTCCTGGATTGCTTGCAGGAGCAGAGCCTGACACCCATCATTTTAATGTCACAATTCATTTATAAGGGGTGATCAATGGAGATAAAGACTCTAGGAGATATCACTCTAACTCAGGGACTGGGTCTAGTATATAAGTAACAAAGGAGGTCTTGATCTAACTTCAGCCAGAGGGTTGATTAAAAGATGAGCAGGTGGAAGACTTGGTAAGAAAGGTGAACAAACGGCTTTTGGAAATAGGCTTTTGGCGGTTTGCAGAAGAAAGACTCTGAATGCAAGATCCTCTTGGTTCAGAGTCTCAAGAAACTGAAAAGGGGACTTGAGTGGATCCTCCAATTCCAAGTCACTCAGCGCTGGGAAAATCACAAGAACCAATTAGAGACAGCGCAACTGTTACAGTGATCCAACCTACATCATCCTATAACAGCTACAACTCGATTGGATCCTCCAATTCCGAGTTGCTCTAACACAGTGTAAACAAAGACATGAAAGAAACTGGCATTCATAAGGCAAGAAGTCTCAAAAGTCCATACATAACCAGAGTATCAGTGCTTCATTAAATCTTACAACCAAGAGCTCTGCTCAACCATCGATGGATAACAAAATGGCGAAAATGCCTTCATATACTCAAAACAGCAACAGCAACAAAATCGAGACGATGCATTAAACACATTGTGTCTGGATGGCTTCTGACAATCTGCAGCTATCGTCTATGAATGATCGTGCAACTATGGCAAACGCAATCCCACTTCTAACAGTTTCATGGGTGAATCGACATGATTTTAATTAGTTGTTTGGCTTTCCCATTATGGCGGAGGCGATGTCTAACCACCACCAACCATTTCAATAACTTCTTCATTGGGATTGAGGATGGCCCAACCAACTCGGCACTTCGGCGACGTGGAAGACCCTTCACGCTGCCACTTGGATTAGCTGAACGACCTGATGAATAGGCGTGGAGGCCAGTGGAAAGGATGGGGCACATAACGGGAGTGGTGGATCCAAGACCATGAGGGTATGATAAGAGGGACGAGGCATGAGAGGGAAGACAGAGGAAGACACATGGAGGAAGATAATAGGCGGAGGGGGCAGGAGCTGAGATATGAGTGGGAGGTTGTCATGGAAAAGAGCGGGACACCTGGTAGGCGGTAAGTGGAATATGAGAGGGGAAAGGGATCACACATACCAGAAGAGGGGAGATGGGTGGATGTCGGAGGATGAGGAAGGGGCTAAAGAGCGCGAGCCTCATCGCATGGCCAGGAAGAGAATAGATGGCACAAAAGATTTCATGACAGGGAAGGGACCCACGTTGGTTAAACGCAGAAGGATAGAGGATGCCCAGGTTTCCTGTGCACCGTTGATCCGGGCACTCGAATCACAGTCGTTGGAGAGATTCACCTCCGATTCCGGACCCCACCCCCTCCGCTTAAAGGTAGAAAGGTGGGGGGGGCCCGGAATCACCCTGCGCGCCATTGATCTAGGTGCTTTGATCATGACCGTTGAAGAGGTGCGCCCTCGATTCCAGACCCCCCCCCCCCCTCCGCTTAAAGGTAGAAAGGCGAGGGGGCTCTGGAATCCTATGTGCGTCGTTGATCTGGGCGCGTGAATCTCTGTCGTCCAAACTTGATTTGCATTTAAAAACGGGTGCAATTGTATCCCAAACTTAGGGAAAATGGGTTTTCAGCCCATTCTTTTGCATTTTACCCTTGTTACGAGAAGTATCGCTAACAGAATCCATATTGATTCTCCTTGTCTTTCATAAGAATGTTATTATCATCTTTATCACTCTAGACATATCTTTGCAGATTCTTTATATTCCCCTCCAAATTCATTCTTTCTTCTTTTACTTCTCCATGCCCATTGGATTCTCTCCCTTCATTACCATGCTCACACACAACCCCATGACTTCATACTCATAGTTCTAAGTACTGTGTACATATTCTATGCCTTTGATCTCTTTTCCAATATTTTTCTAGTCTATTTTCTCTTAAATCTGAAAAACGTGCAGGCAATAGGATTTGTTGGATTACAACAATTTAACAAATCTATTAAGATTATGCACCATTATGACCTTTTAAAACACTAGAATGTTATTTCTGATTTATTGTGAATTTAACTACCCAATTCACATTCTTAGTGAATATTTGGACTCATCTATCCAATACCTTTCCAATGACTGATTTCTTTCTCAATTTTGAATTTTGAGCATAAATTTATCACCATTTGATCGGTACCCATTTACTCCTTCTGTTCACCCTTCAACCAACTGCAATTTTTATCTTTTCTCATGTATCTATGCCCCTTCTCCCTTGCGGTTTTGAAAAAATATCAAACGGGTTCCTTCTTGATCATATTTTAGATAATATGTCAAGGCTTCACCTTCATCTAAGCTCTAGGCTACTAGATACAACCTCTTGAAGTTTTGTTTAATTTACTCCTTTTAATATTGAATGCTACATGATTCTTATTCCTCCTCCTGTGCACTTTTAAATTCCCATATTATGAATCTGACTCCATGGTTGTCTTCTATGGATCTATATATTTCCATATAATTCTCTTGTGCCCCGGTATCATTTTTAAGTAGGAAGTTATGACCTTTGGAGTGAACCAGTATCCAAAAATTACAATGCAATAATTGGCTTGTAACTTCCTCATACAAGCTTTGTCTAACGAACATTTTATCTTGTTATAAATCTCTCACTGAGATCTATCATTTTAAATGAAGAAAAATATACGTCTTGGAAGGACATATAGTTTTGTAAAAATTAGACTTCCAAAACCATTGTTTAGGCCTCCGAAAATGGCCTACAAGTTACTCATATGAGAATCACCGTAAATTTTCATCAAACTTTATTGTTTCTGATAATTTTAGTTGACTAGGATGTTGAAATGGCATATTGGGTCCACATGGAACCCCAAGGTGGCACCATGTCATCCTTTCACTATGTTGACCTACCTTGTCATCTTCAATATTCCTCCTATCTCTCCTCTTTCTCCTTTTTTAATTTTTACCTCTATTGGCACGCACATTCCCCTATGCTTCGAGCCCCATAACTTGTATCCATGTGGAACCTATTCATTGGGTCATAGGGATGGGAGATCCCCATGCCCTGCCCATTATCCTTTGCACGCATATTTTCTCACATGTTTATCCAATGCCAAAGTGTCAGAGGGGGTCAATAGTCTCCATTGCATCGCGAGCCCCTCAACCTACAAAACGTTAAAAAAGGGTAGAGGGTCCATGGTTGAAACTGATGGTTTCTCACCCAGAAATTTTTCATCATCTTGGTGCACTGCAACCCCCCAACTGGTTTACAAAACCACTAGGGGACCCCCCGCATCAGGATTCCATGGGTCTGGAGTCAAGGTTTCGTAGGCACTCACCACCACGACTCCACCTCACCTGCCACACCTATTACCAATCGCTACCATGTACCTGCCACCATGGTAGTACACATAACCCCTCTATCATATCAGCTGACATGTGGTCCCCATGTCCTGTTGACATCACCATACGGAAAAATACCCAAATTTTTCCAATTTTGCCAAATTTCAAAAAAAATCAATTTCTCCAATTACACCCAAAATCGACGTTTCTCCCTGTTATCACCATAACAATTTTGTATGGAATACAAGTTTCAGATTTAGCAGAAGACTAAAGTTGTGTGGATATGTGGCTTGATTTGGAGGGTTGGGTTATATCTGGCAGAGAAGGGCCAAATATAGTGGAGGCACAGATGTTGACGAGGCCCGACGATAGTAGATCTTGAGGCGGGCCAGATCGACGGCCAAGACACATATCGGGTGGGGAAGTAGCGCAGAAGATAATTGTTCGAGGGTAGGCCAGGGAAAATACCATGATTTCATTATGTGGACACGTGGCACCATCAGAGGCATATCGTGGCGAAAAGTGGTCTACCCAAAACCGTTTTGCCCCACCCCTGATATCGAAAAGTGCATATTAAAGGAGGGTCCCAATCATTATTTCGTGATATTTCAAAATGTTCGAATGTTAGAAAATTGGCACAAATGCTCCATTCGAAACCGAAGCTCAACAATGAACCAGATTCGAGCATTCTCCGCCGATTCACAGGTATTTTTCATTATGGCCATGAATCCTGTTGTTTTATCCATAATAGAGAAAGACCTTGCCTCTAAATAAGAATCCCTAATTGACAGGGACTTAGATGTAGTTGACATAGAAATAACAATCTCCCCCATTTCCGTGTCCAAATCCAATTTGCTAGACAATTTTGGAAAACAGATACCCTTCCTCGAAGAGGCCCAAGCCTCCATTACCCCTTACATCATAGAAATCATTTTCCCTTTCCCAGAGTTCGTAAAATAGTGTGCAGAATAGTATTTGTGGGAAGAAAAGGTCATTTTGATTAACTTAGGGTAAAAAGTCTTATGCGAAATAGATACCCCGTCAATTCAACACACCCTTAGTATACCAGAGTCTTCCCCCTTAGTGTCAGAGCCCTTCGAGGAATAAAAAATGATCACAGTCTACAGAGAATGTCCCTTCGAATTAAAAACCCTATTTTTTCATACTGTTACCTGTCGTTACCTATCATTGTAAGCGTCATAGTTGTTGAAGTCCAGTGGGTTTGTTCCATACTTAGCCAAATTCTAGGATTGGATAATGACAATTTTGTAGTAGAAATCATGATGGGTTTCTTGTTGACCTTTTCTCTGTCAGAGTCTAGTCAGTCGGTCTATATCAGTTTTGAAAAGTTCATCACTGACAATATGCACCAACAGTGTAGGAACCTAAATTTAATTAAGCCAAAAAAAAATTCATACAATTAAACATAGAATTTCTTTCAACGCATAAATAATTCATAATCATCATATAAGCATTTAATATTCAGCAAAAGTTAAATTTATCCACAGCATGAAAATAAATTACATAATCATTCACATAACCCAGCAAATTCATAAATAAAAATACCTCTGCCTGATGTTAATTCCCGCTGATCTAGTTGTCCTCTCTGTTGATTTGCCCAGCCTGATGCACTGACCAAACCCTGCCCAAAACCGACTAACCACCCAGGCAACTAGGAGCAGCTTGTCTGGCTCCCTAGCTCCAGGATTCTGTAAGGAGTCCTAGCCCCCAAGCCCAAAGCTCCCAGCATCCTGGTGCCCCCTGCGACAATTCACCAAACCCCCAAAACCCAACCCCAAAACCAGAAAATATCCAATAGCAGAAATACAGTTCTCTCCTCCCCAATTTTTCATAATGATCTCCCATCAGACTCTTCCCAGTCATATCTCCCCCATTCACCAACTCCCTATCCTCCATTAATTACCTTATCCTCCCCATTATTACCTTATCCCATTCCTTTATTACCTTATATGATTCCTTTATTAACGTATCCTTCCACCCCATGCTTCATTCCCCCCCTGCATATGTAAAGTCTTATTATAAATAATTTAAAGTTATTCAACCATTTAATTCATTACCCAAATCTTTGAATGTGTTAAGTAATCATTTAATTAATTAATCGACATTTATTAAACAATAAATAAATAATATTATTAATAGTTAATCATTACTTAACTAATACACATTAAGACAGTTAATTATTTAATTAACTATACTTAATAAACCCTATGCAACTATCTAACCAAGGTTGTTACATACACCCACCCTTTAGGAAACTTCGTCCCGAAGTTAAAGTATTTCATGATACAAAGGAAAAGAAACATGGTCCACACATTCATAACAATTAACCGACATTATTAGTAAGTAAGCCAAGAAAACTCATACATACTAGTGTACATGTACAAGAAATGCATGAGTAGCTAGTACATACAAGTCTCATGCATGTACTAATAATCAATAACTATCACCCTTATAGTAATTTATGTATGCATCCAATCCAATCAACAAGACTATTCTTTTATAAAAGACAATAAACCAATCAAATGGTTGTGAAATCCTTTAATTACAGTTATCTAGTTCAACAATTTTATTTAGACAACTGTGGTTTAGTTACGTAATTATGAATATTCAGGTATACACATTTTCTTTTAGAAGGGAAAAATGATAAATTCCACCATAAGACAAATCTCCATACTTTCTCAACTATTTCTACTCATCCTTCCTCCCTAACTTACTTCCATCTTCATTCCTATCCTTCCTCTACCGGACTATCTTGGAGCATCAACTATATTGACCTAACTCCAAATAGAACTCGTAAGAGGAAGTGTCACTATCTCGACCAAGTTTCCCCAGCAAGCAACTGACAGTCATCATCACACGTCTGGGGGAGAGTGAGCTAACACCGTCCTCCCATGACTTTAGGTTTCAGAGGATACACGGTGGGAAAGGCCTCCACCCCTCCTAATCATAACTAGGGTCCACACCCTACAATGGAATATACAGTGGCACCGTGTTGCTAGGAGTTTTGTCATCATTTATTCAGTTTTGGGCAGTCTCATCACCTGAAATCCTGCACTAGTCCACATATCATAGCAATGTATCCAAACCAATATAATTTCACATACAATGATTCATACCATATTGTTTCTCAGCCAGTGGTCATGTCATTCATTTTCATCATTATTATCCCTTGGCTATTTCATAGCCCATGACCTGTAGATTAGTCTGTAACACAAACTCATACATTTCTATGCATTATCATCATGTAATTGCATACAATCATCATTTCAATTTGGTATCCATGTACCAACAACTTAACATCAAAGTTTTCAAGTTAGAAATAGATCTCATAATATCCCATAATTCAATTTCGACACCCATTTACAAAATAGATTGCATCATATCCAACATCATTCTAATAGCATTTAAACCTTCATAGGATTCTCATTCACACAATATATTGCATCATATCCATCATCATCAATAACATTTAAACATGCATAAAATTTACATTCACATAGTAGATCGCATCATATCCATCATCATCAATAACATTTAAACATTCATAAAATTTACATTCTCACAATATATCGTATCATATCCATCATTATCCAAATATATTTAAACATTCATAAAGGTTCATACGTCTTAAAAGTTTAAGTGTATCATTTAATAGTTTCACTGTGAATAGAAAATAAAAGTATGGAGGCCTCAAGTAATCCTGACCGTCTAAGTCAAAAGGTGGTGTTACATACACCCAACCTTCGAGAAATATATTCTCGAGGTGGTCAAAAAAAGTGAGGGATAGTCTCGTCGTAATGTCTCGGCGTCTTCCCAAGTAGCAGATCCTAGACTATACTTGTCCCATTGGACCTTAACTTGATCTACCAGATGGTTCCTGAGTTGTCGGACTCTATGGTCCAATATGCATAATGGTTCTACCGTTAGAGTTCCCACATCCGATACCTGCAATTCCTTCCAATTTAGTTTATGTGATTCATTAGCAACGTAATGACGTAAAACAGATACATGAAAAACATTATGAGTTTTATGCAAGTGGGGTGGCAGTACGAGACAATAGGCAACGGGTCCAATTTTCTCTTGGATTCTGAATGGTCCTATAAATCGAGGTGATAGCTTTGTCCCCTTCCTGAAGTGTATGGTACTCTTATTAGGATTGATACGAATGAAAACCTGGTCTCCTACTTCATAACTTCGATCTGTCCTGTGTGCATCCACATAACTTTTCTGCATATCCTGTGCTTCCTTTAGTCTCTACCTAATCTGAATCACCTATTCCTCTATCTCTTGAATCAATTCTGGCCCAACTTTTACTCGGTCTTCTAGTCTATCCCAACTCAAAGACGTTCTGCATGGACTTCCATACAGGGATTTGTAGGGTGGCATTCCGATGGAGCTATGAAAACTGTTATTGTAGGCAAACTCTACCAAAGGTAGGTACTTCTCCCAATGGGTTTGATTATCCATGACATACATCCTAATCATGTCTTCCATGAATTGATTTACTCTCTTATTTTTCCCATCTGTTTCAAGATGATAAGCTGTGCTTAAGTTCAACTAAGTCCCCAATGCTGACTGCAAACTTGTCCAAAACCTAGAATTGAATCTGAACTCCCTATCTAAAATAATCTTCTTAGGTATCCCATGAAAATGGATAACCTCACTTACAAACATGCGTGCCACATCAGTGACATCGTAAGTGTCTCTAACCAGAATAAAATGAGCACTCTTGGTTAACTTATCCACTATCACAAGAATGGCATTGTGTCTATGATATGTGAGCGACAACCCCACAACAAAATCCATAGAGATGACTTCCCACTTGGACATAGGAACATCATGTGGTTGTAGGAGGCCTGCTGAGTGATGGTGGTCAGCTTTCACTTTTTGACACTCTAGGAACTTGGCGACGAAATGGACTACATCATGCTTCATGCCTACCCAGAAGAAAATTTTCCTCATGTCTGCGTACATCTTCTTCACACCTGGATGTGCAAAATAAAGTGCTCTATGGGATTCCTTCAGTATGATGCTTCGAATATCCCCATTTTCAGGGATGTACATCCTTCCCTGATATCTCAATAGTCCGTCTTCTTCCAAACTATATCCTTCATACTTTGGATCTAACTGCCTCCCACTCTGCAGGTTTGAAGTAACCTTTAAATACCAACTGTCTTCTTGGATTTGCGTCAACACTCGTTCCCTCAGATTGAATTTTAAGGGTATCAAGGAGAAGACACGTGGTCTCCTACTCAAGGCATCTGCGACCACATTTTCCTTTCCCTTGATGTATGAAATACCAAAATCGTACTCACTCATAAACTCACTCCATTGCCTTTGCCTCACATTCATATCCCTTTGAGTGAAGAGATGTTTTAGACTTCGATGGTCTTTTTTGAGCTCAAATTTTTGCCCCACAAGATAGTGACTCCAAAATTTCAGATCTAGCATTACAGCTGCCAACTCTAAATCATGAGTAGCATAAAGATCTTCATGTTTCTTCAACTTCCTTGACACATAAGCTATCACTCCTACATCCTACATTAGCACGGCCCCCAACCCTTGCTTCGAGGCATCCGTGCAGACTGTGAAGTCCTTTTCCATATTCGGCACTCGTAGAATTGGCGCACAAGTTAGTAACCTCTTAATCTCAATGAATGCACTATCACATTCTTTTGTGCATTCATACATGACCCCCTTGCGCTGCAAAGTGGTGATGGGTTTCGCCATTTTTGAGAATCCTTCCACAAATCTTCGATAATTACCTGCTAGCCCCATGAAGCTTCTCACCTCATGGGCATTTTTCGGCACTGGCCACTCCATAATGGCCTTTACCTTTTCCAGGTCCACAGAGATTCCCTCACCGAAAATTATATGACCTAAATAGTGGATCTCTTTCTGGAAGAAGGAGCACTTTGACAACTTTCCATACAATTTGTTCTCTCTAAGGTAGGACAACACCACTCGTAACTATTCCTCATGCTCTCTTTCGTTCTTGGAATAGATGAGGATGTCATCTAGAAATACTTGAACAAAACTGTCTAAGTAATTCTAGAATACACCGTTCATGAGGCTCATGAATACTGATGGCGCATTGGTGAATCTGAAAGGTACTACGACAAACTCGTAATGTCCAAACCGATTCGAAAGGCAGTTTTAGGAATATCACCTTCCTTAATCCTTAACTGATGATACCCTGATCGCAAATCAATATTTGAGAATACCGCTGCTCCTTTCATATGATCGAAGAGGTCATCTATCCACGGCATTGGGTACCTATTTTTCAATGTAGCATGGTTCAATTCCCTGTAATCTATACACAGTCGTAAGGTTCCATCCTTTCTCTTTACAAAAATTACTGGTGCACCCCAAGGTGAAACACTAGGCCTTATTAGCCCTAAGTCCAGTAACTCTTTCAACTGCATTTGCAACTCACAAAGTTCTGGTGCTGTCATCTGATACAGAGTCTTAGAAATTGGTTCTGCACCAGGTTTTATCTCAATAGTAAAATCAAGCTCCCTCTCAGGAGGTAACCCTGGCAACTCGTTTGGAAAAACATCCTTAAATTCTGACAATACCGAGTACTGATCCAAGGAGGGTCCCTTCCTTTCATTCACCACTTCCACTACATATAGTCAACACCCTTTCCTTAAGCATCGCTTAACCTTCATAGTTGAGATAAAGCGTAGAGACACCTTTCTCCGTACACCCTGGATCTCCACTGGCCTTCCTTCGTCATCGACACAAAGCACCCCTTTTGCGAAACAATCTACCAAAGCTCGATGAGATTCTAACCAATCCATTCCAATGATTAGATCGTATGCCCCAAGAGTAGTGAAGTATACCTTCAACCTGGTAGCACACACTCCCAGGTCTACTATACAATTATCGACTTGTTTAAAGTCATCGTGCTTGTAGGTTGCCAACCCACTCTTTTCTAATGCAGATGGTGAAATGAAACTATCTGTTGCACCAGAATCAAATAAAATCTTAACATTGATATGATTTAGCGTACCTGATGACTCCACCACCATGGATTGATGTTCAGCGTGTCGATTATTAACCGCTGCGTAAATCTGGTGGCTGCTACTTTCTCTTCCCATCGGGGCCTTTCCTTCTCTATGCAAAAATATTGATTGTAACTCTAAGCAGTCACATTGGTAATGGGGTCCTCCACATCCCCAACAGGTAACGCGAGATTGAACCTGTGCACTATTCTGTGACTGTCTCTGAAATGAGTTCCTTCCCCTGGAACCCCTGCCCCTACTAGTTGTTCCCTGAGATGGTCATGGACCTGCCTGCGTCGTTGGTGATGAACGAGATGTTGCACTTGCTGCCACTGAAATCCCTATGGCTACTATCCTTGCTGTGACTCTATTACCATATGGAGGTGGCCTTGAGCCCCCTCCCCTGGAAAATGTCCTTGGGGCCTTTCCTACGAATCCAGGACAATGTGGGAAGGTCGGTCTCATACCTCTGGTTAAGTTCATGTGTTCCTCTGCATAATGCACATTTTCCACAGCTTCCGTTATTGAAGATGGTTTCCACATCCGAACCATAGCCCTTATATTAGGGTTCAACCCATAGACAAAGTGTTCTGCATATCGTTGGTCATTATCCATATACAAAACATACTTGACCATTTCCATAAACCTAATCTCATATTCCTCTACGGTTCTGTTTCCTTGTACTAGAGCATGAAATGCTCCTACCTCCTATTCCTCATAGTAAGCTGGCAGATATTTCCTTCGGAACCTCTCCTCGAAAAGTTCCCAAGATAAGATGTTCGGGGTAATTTGCAGTTGTCTTTCTAGGTTTCCCCACCAGTTCAAGGCACTGTCTCTCAACTGAAAAATTGCTATCTTCACCTTTGAGGTGGATGCATAGTCCCTTAAGGAAAAACACCTTGTCATGCCTTCCAACCATGCTTTTGCGCGTTCACTGGTGCAACCCCTGGAAAACTCCAGAAGTTTGATCTTTTGTATTTCTCCAGTGATGTATTTGGGTGGAGGTCCTCCCCCTGAATCCCTCGACGCTTCTGGATTACCCATTCCATATGGTGGGGGCTCCACTTCGATCCCTGCTGGTTGACGCCCCTTTAAAGTCTCATTTATGGCCTCCAAAGAGCGTAGTATGAGAGCTAGTTCGGGCGATGGTGGTGGCGGCGCTGGAGGTGTTGGCAGTGCCTGTGACGATGCTCCTCTGCTTTGATTCCCTTGAGTCCTAACCATCCTGTATGATTTAACGTGCATCAACCAAAGTTGTCAGGGTGAGTTCAAGGACGTTTCTCATTGCGCAACTTAACTAGAAACAGGGTTAGGCGTAAGTTTCTTTTTACTTATCTGTAAACAGATGTTACTCTCTTTAGGGGAGGTGGCTAGGTTAGGGATAAATCATCTAAGATTGATTTCTTCACCTAAGAAAACTATTGACTCTTCTCACCTCGTAGCTATGCTAGCTTTGCGCCATACTCACCAATTCCTCTAGCTTACTTTCCTAGCATGCATGAAACCCCCTCCTGCTTACCTTGGTCTAAGCCCCTAAAATTTTCGTCTAAAACTAATTAAGGTGACTTCCAACCTAATGTTGATTAATTATTAAAAACTAATAATCTAGATTAAACTTTAACCTAAGTTTCAATCACCTTAATCAACACTTTCAATTTAATCTAGAAAATTAATATTATTATTAGTATTAATTAATTAATCACTAATTCAATTAATCCTTCCAATTAATTTAATTATTTTTTCTCCAAGGCACATACATGGCACATTGGTATTAGGGTTCTCCTCAAAACGCTTGTCTTGGACAGACGGTTGATCATGGGTTCAAAACCCATGGATCCCCCCCCCCAAAAAAACATAAAAGTAGTTTTATTTTAAATATAAATAAATGTATATATATATATATATATACATTATTAAATAATTAGAATTTAGACAAATTTAAAACATTAAAGTTTAAACCTAAATTAAACGAATGAAATTTTTATAATAAT
>ML805981.1:31094-86467 GCA_009831015.1 Picea engelmannii | reverse complement strand
CTCAGTTAGTCATTACACGTCAAGGTGAAGTATGAGGTCGGCCCTGGTGCCTACAAGCTCAAGGAATAGAGGACGCCTTTGTGGCACCTGTGTTCTTTTCTCATGGCTTTTCCTTCGTTTGGCGCTTGATGGCTCAGGACCAAATTTATTTTTTTTTGCTCTGGGCTTTGTGTATGGCGGCGGCGCTTGGGCATTTGGCTTGTATGTTATTGTTTAACTTATGGATGTATGGTGTTGCGTATGCTATAGTGTTGCATATGGTGTGGTTGTATGTTGTTTTATCTACCATGGACTTCACGTATTCTCAGCCCCGTTCGAAGCACCCACCGGGTGGAGACATTGGCAACACGCACAAGAGGTTACCATATCCCTCAGCGAGGCCGGGCGAGACAGTGTTTTGAATCCTCTACCCAAAGGCCAAGGCTGGTGGAGTCATTGGAAAAGGCGGCGGAATAACCACCTCCATGTTCAAAGGCATGGAAAAATTTGTGTGTTCAAACGTGATAAATTGAATCATCTTGCTATTGATTCAAGGTTTCACGCACCCATTTATTTACAGAATCTTCAGTTTGAGAAAACAACGAAAATACATTGGGCCATTTTTGTTATTAGGGGACTGGTGGGTGCTGACAACTTTCAAAACACCATTCTTAGTTTAATTTGAGAAGAAGGTGTTTTTTTTTTCCAGTATTTGCACAGAGCAAGGCAATGGAGGAATCCATGGACGTCGACACAAAACAAAAAGTAATTGGCATTAATGATGAGGATATGTTCAGGGATGCAGAGGCTGGAGATTCAGGGGTATTTGAGAATCTCTCAAGGAACGATGTGGATAATTAATAGGGCAAGATCAATAAGGAATGAGGATGTGTGTTCTGTCCTCCATGTCCCAGCTGTTGCAGGCCATCACCAGGTCGTTCGCATATTATCAATACTTGATCCATCTGTAAGTGGCGTGAACAATGGTGACAAGGAAGGGTGGACTCCACTCCATTTTGTTATGAGCAGTGGGCATGCTAACTTTATGGAAGCATTATTGTAAGCAGGGGATAAGGCGGCATATGCATACAAAAGACGCTCAGGTAAGAGGCTCAGGTTCCCCGAGAGGATACGCCCCCATTGTTTTCTCTCAGTAGATTGTATCCTATCTCATTTCTCTGGATATGATGTCAGGGCAGGTAAGAATTTTGTGAGGTGCACTTCCATTTCCTGTTAACACGATGTGATATATATTGAGTTCCATGGATTCATCTTATGTTAATAATGGTGCATTGCATTATTTATTTGATGATATATACTTTGCAGGCATCAACAAACGGAGATCCACTCTCCACTGTTCTTCAGTGCCATGGATAGGTTATATCCACTTAAATCATCTCTATCTGTATTTTTTAGTTTGTAGCGTGTTTGAAATCTTCTAATACGAGTCATATTTATCACTCAGGGCAAGCACCAGCATAGTGGATTACGCCCAAAAGGTGATATATACGATTAGGCCATTAGATTTTGAACTAATTTCGTACTCCTGTCTGATTGATCCTAACATAACTGTTATTATGCAGAGTGTCCATCTGCATGCTCATTCAGGTGTTCGAAAACTCAATACTGAAAGCTGTGTATGTTCTACTGTCAGAAATGTTGTTCCAAATGTCGTTGTGTTCCTCCGAGCACCTATGGCCAGCAGGTAAAAACTACTCTATAATTTTTTTTTAATTTTATGGTATACTCGTTTTATTAGTTATATTTTATGGCATTTATAAAATAAAAATATACATAAATAAGTTTTAGCGCTTGAACCCTGGTGTCAATTTCAAACTGATTTCTATTATTTATATTTAAATCTAATAGGTAAAAAAAAAATTAAATCTAGTTTTGGGCAGAGCATAATTTATATATCTTTGTTTTATTGTTTGGTACGTTCAATATGTATAAAATTATACTAATTTCAATTAGGCATATTGTTATATATAGATCTGTGTAAAATAAAAAATAAAAATTGTGTTTTTGGCTTGCAAGTTAGGTGGAGCTGGAGCTGGAACTTGGAACTTCATCTAATTAAAGGGTTTCAGGGTTGTTTAAATTTTTGAGTGGGTACAGTTTCATTCCTAAGTTGGGTAGGCAGGTAGGTATTCCCTTAAGGCTCCAGTGCTTCAAACTAAAGCTTCGATACCATGTGTAGGAACCTAAATTTAATTAAGCCAAAAAAAAATTCATACAATTAAACATAGAATTTCTTTCAACGCATAAATAATTCATTAATCATCATATAAGCATTTAATATTTAGTAGAAGTTAAATTTATCCACGGCATGAAAATAAATTACAAAATCATCCACATAACCCAGCAAATTCATAAATAAAAATACCTCTGCTTGATGTTAATTCCCATTGATCTAGTTGTCCTCTCGGCTGCTTTGCCCAGCCTGATGCACTGACCAAACCCTGCCCAAATCCGACTAACCACCCAGCCAACTAGGAGCAGCCTGTCTGGCTCCCTAGCTCCAGGATTCCGTAAGGAGTCCTGGCCCCTGAGCCCAAAACTCCCAGCATCCTAGTGCCCCCTGCCACAGTTCACCAAACCCCCAAAACCCAACCCCAAAACTAGAAAATATCCAACAGCAGAAATACAGTCCTCTCCTCCATAATTTTTCATAATGATCTCCCGTCGGACTCTTCCCAGTCATATCTCCCCCCATTCACCGACTCCCTATCCTCCATTAATTACCTTATCCTCCCCATTATTACCTTATCCCATTCCTTTATTACCTTATTTGATTCCTTTATTACCTTATCCTTCCACCCCATGCTTCATTCCCCCCTACATACGTAAAGTCTTATTATAAATAATTTAAAGTTATTCATCCATTTAATTCATTACCCAAATCTTTGAATGTGTTAAGTAATCGTTTAATTAATTAATCAACATTTATTAATCAATAAATAAATAATAATAATAATAATAGTTAATCATTACTTAACTAATACACATTAAGACAGTTAATTATTTAATTAACTATACATAATAAACCCTATGCAACTATCTAACCAAGGTTGTTACAAATAGCTGGTAAATTTAAATTCACTGAGACACTTCAGGTACTACACACACTTGCTGAGAATGCTCTTGAAGTTGAATAAGACTGAATTCACTGAAGCCACATTCATCTAGAATAAATGCAAAAGGATCACCATGCTTATTTTCATAAACAAGATCATGTCCAAGGTTTATAGTCTCATCTTCGGCACAGACCTGCCAAGGGTTTTGGAAGAAATAAAAATTTCTTTGCAACCCAATCCAGAGAACAGGGTGGGAGATTGGATGTTGTTCACACACTCTACTGTAATTTGGGTATATGGTTATCAAGAAGGAACTTACCTTTTTCCTGTCTTCTTGACTCCCAGAGTCTTTTCCATAGATTTCATCAGACAAAGAATTATTTCAGAGACAGAGCATTTTCTGAAAACGCACAAAGCAGCTAACTTAAAATTTCCTTTCATAATAGGGCCCTTTGTGGTAAAGACCAGGTCTTGTTTACCTCAGATCCAAGCCAAACTCAATGGATTCGGGTTTACATATTTATAAGGGATGAAATATGATCCCCATCATATCATATCTAAAAGAAGACTGATGAGCAAACAAGGCCCCTACGAGCATGAGCATGTGGAAGGATTTGATGAATTGGCTAATCGAGAAACCTATGTAGATATGGAAGTCACTTTGCACCCTGATCAGACACAACAAACAGATTCTGCCCCTCAACAAATTTGGACTCAGAAAACTTCCCCAAAGTTGATTATTAAAGCCCCAATGATGAGTGTTTATAACAAGAGGAGTAGTACAGAGGCACTGAGTGCCAGTAGTCAGCAAAATATTCTCAATAAAATGAAAATTACAGCATCCACTCAGATAGTATACCTGGAAGAAGAAGAACCTAAAGAGAAAACAATCATGGGGATGGTGGAAAGAGTAACCAAGAATGAAGAGGCTAGTACAGGAAGCATGCCACAGAGTGAAAGCAGCTCAAGGGTTTTCAGCAACAAGAAACATGTATTTGGCAAGACACCTGGAGAAGTCTACCAATCCAAAGAAGACTTAATGAATCAGTATGTTGTGAAGGGAAGTATGGAAAATATTGAAATAAGAGACTTGTTGCCTAAGGTAGAGAAGATCTCCCAGCATAAGGCTTCTATGTTTTCAGTCAGGTGCGTGGAAAGAAATATATTTAACATAGCAATAGAAGATGATGATAAAGTGTCTGAAATCAAGATGTGTTATGAAAATATTGGTGCCCCATACAAAGTAAAGTTCCACATGAATTTCAGTGACATGTTATATTTAGACTACCTGAGTTTGAGTCTGAGGGTTTCAAGACTGACAACACATGCACTAAAATTGGATGGACAATTGAAGTAGGAGAAAGAATCCAGCAAGGCCTGGTAGAAATAGGTCAAAAGATTGGAATCTAAAGGCCCTCAAGGGGTAAAGGCTTCTTTACATAAGAAAGAGAAGATGATCTAAAGCCTAAAGAAGAATTTGAAGATGTCCACCATAGAACATCCACAGACAGCAGAGCTAGCTGCTCTAGAGAAAGAAAAGGAGACATTCAAACAAGAAGCACTAAATTACAAAGCTAAAGTGTTGCAGCTAGAAAATGAGAAAGAGAATTGGTCACAAGGATAGGTAGCAACATCAGATATGGATGTCATTGTACCTTCTAATACGGAAGTTTGATCAATCACTGATGGATTGGTTCAGGCTATGTCCCAAGTAATCTTGAAGATAGGGGAGATCAACAACCTTAAGGAGGTTATAGAAAATCTGCAGCAAGAGATGAAAATGAAGGTAGAAAGGATGACCCAATTTCAAAAAGATAATCAAGATTTGCAAGAGAGGGTGAACAAATTGAAAATGAGGTTGAAGCGTAAAGGACTTTTGCAATGAGATAAACATGTAATCTAGGATGTTTTAGGCTGTTGTAGATGCTAAGTTCAGGGTTTACCTAAATTTTATAAATGACAAAGACAACATGGTTGTCATTGCCCAAAGTAGATGTACTGTTGTTGATGAGACACTGGAAAAAAATCCCTCAGAGTGGGACCAGAACACGATTAACTTTCTGAATTATGTGCCCACTATTGATCTTCAGACCATTGGGGTAAAGGACAGAACTTCACTGATCATTTGGGCAAGGAGGATCATCGCTAAACACAATTTTCTCAAATCGGTTCAAATCAAAGTTGTGCAAATGGAGCAGGGCATACAAGAGTTTAAAGATACATTTAAACAATTGTTTATCAAGGGCCTCCCACCATTTTAGGATGGTAAATGGAAATTATACAATCAAGAGGAATATAATTCTCTCCTCACTTAGCTCAGAATGGATCATTCAAAATTTGAAGGCACGAAAGAGAACCTGAAGGGGCCCAATTTGGTGGAATATTTGGCTGCAAACTTTCAGATTTTGAATCAGTTCAAGACAGTGAAGATCAAGTTTCCAACTATGTCTTACACTATCTGCATTGACCTAGAGATTCTAATAAAGGAGATTACAGATTACGATATTCCTTATGACTCACAGTGGAAGGAGATTGTACGGTTAGGCAAGACGAAATGCAGTTTACCAGGAACCAGTAAGTAACTTCCAGGTGTCACTAAACTGGAAAATTCGACTGGAGATCTGAGCAGGATAGATGGTGCTAAGGAAGTTGAGCATTCAGAGAGATCTATCCCTAGTCTATGAAATGTTTCATGCTTA
Organism: Picea engelmannii; assembly: GCA_009831015.1. NCBI lineage: Eukaryota > Viridiplantae > Streptophyta > Pinopsida > Pinales > Pinaceae > Picea > Picea engelmannii. Next base: position 80,712 of record ML805981.1, on the reverse strand, counting down.
ATCATTGTAAATCGGTTCATATGACGAGACTGTTAGTTGAAATTATTATAGTCGGTTTTAGAAGCTGAAATATTTCGGTTTTAGAAGTTGAAACGTTTTGGTTTCAGCCATTGTAATCGAATTGTATAAGTACTAGGAATTTTGAATGAATTAATGTTGGCAGAAGTGCAAGGGCGACTTTTTGTTGCTTCTAAACTCTATTGTAATTTTCTAGAGTTGAATTGAATATACATGTAGAAGATTTTGAAGTCTCTATGAAAAGATTCTAATGGTGGTGATATGAGTTTTGTCTTCTCTCATCGTATGTATTTCATGTTATTATTTATTTCCATTTTCACTATCTTATGTTTAAATTGGATAGTTAAAAGCTCAGAATTCATCTTGTGATGCTCGCGGCTTAAGCAATTTAAACTATGTGAATTTCCTCTTAGCTAATTCAGAATTCATTTTAGTAATGCTCTGATGTAGTTATGTGTTTTCTCTTTATTCTTACACCCTGCTTAAACTCAATTAATAACTCAGATTCATTGCCTCATTTATCCTTTATCCTCTGGAGACTTCTACAGACCAGTCATTGTTTTCATTCAATTTTAGAATTTTGACTCCATAGCCCTGAGTGTTCCTCCCCTTCTTTGCCAACAAATTTTATAAAAACCCCCAAAACAATCTGAATCTAGCCATTTATTGCCAAAGATATATCAAGTGAAACTAGAGATCCCTCTCTGATTTGAGAAGTCTAGTGCCCATCTCTAAAGTAGGTTAAAACAGTTACCTCTATCATTTTTCTATCATCCAGACAAAATTTACAGAGTGCTAACACTCCCTACGAACACCATTAAATATTTGAATTGAGTTGAATACATACAATTTTGGCCCTATGAGCACCCAATCAACCTCTGAACATGAAATTCGACCCTCCTTAGTCAAATTATGCATGAATTTCACTGTAGAAATTGGAGCTTTTTCCCAATTTCACCCAATTCCACCATGATTGTATTGTAACCTCCAAATTTCTTCTAATTACAGCCTGAAAATTCCCATTAAAATATTGAATTGATTATTTTTAATTCATGGGTTCAATTCCATCAAATTACCCATGAATTCTTCCCAAAATTCTCTACATTAATTTCATCAAACAATTTGCAGATATCCCTTTTTTACATTTCATCAAACGATTTGCAAGAATACTCTGCAAATTTCACTTATATGCTCTATGTTTGGCCCATGCAGGCTTAGTATTGAAACTAGGGCTCTGATACCACATTGTAGCATCCCCATCCCTAAGCTGGGAAATGCCACATAAAATTTCTCCCTCTCTAATACCAATTAATTAAAATTAAAATTCTTTGCATATGAACAAAGATGCATTTCTAACAACAGTAATTCCCAAACATAATTATAATAGAAAACCCATAACAGAAATATCATAAATAATAACACAACATGTAAAACAAACACATAGATGACACTTATATTATGAATTAAATCACCAATTACGTGAAAACCTCAAACTTTCCTCCCAGCCATAGAATTTACTACTCATAAATTCTCAGTAGTAGGTCACCCTCGAGCTGGGGATAGAAAATCCACCAGGGAAGCCTTCTTAATCCAAAATAATTTCTATCCAAAAAAGTAAAACTTATGTTAAGGTTCCAACTACTACAACTAGCCTACATCCTCTCATTTCCCATAGTCTGTCCCACCCTAGGAAGTGTGCCCCTTCTCTGCTCAATAGTCCTTCGGCTACCCCACTTCCCTTTTGGGGCTTCGAGAACAAGACAAATAGAAATTATCAGAGCTCTGCATCTATTTCCCAACATCCAGGGAATAATTCCCAGCAGTCCTCTCACCTGGAGACAATGCTGACAGGCATGACAACTCGCTTCTTCCATGTACTCACATGCTTGACAATATGCTTCTTCAACTCAAATTAACCTGGTTTTACTGGCTACCAATAGTTCCAAAGATTCCCTAGTATAGATATGATTTATGGATGTAGGAAGGAACAAATGGAAGTATAAAATCATGGGAATAATAATGGAAAATTACACTAAGTTCCCACAATATATGTGCATGTCCCTAAATTGACACTTGTCATGTTGGGAACTACCTTGGGCCCACTTGTGGTACATTCCCCCACCTTAGTAACTTAGGATAAAATAAGATATATACTTTGGGAAATATTAATATAGTGTTTCCTTAGACTTAATCCCCCTTAGCTTATCCCCTATTCCTAGACTCTTAACTGCCCTTCCCTTCTAGTGGAGTTTACCCCCCCATACTCTTTTGTTTGGTTAGTTTGCAGTAGTGATGTATTTTTATTAATGATATGGGAATGATTACATATTACAATGATAGGCTTGTTTTCCTTTCCACATTCTGGGATCTCGAACATAATAACCACATAGGCACTCTAGCCCAAAACATATTTACAATGGCACTCTAGCCCAAAACATCTTGGATCACCAACCTATACATACATTTACAATTGGGGTTCGACCTAGGGGTATCACAAACAAACAGATTTTGAGAGCACTAGCTTCATAGAGAAGTTTTATAAATTCCCTATAGTCCATAATTTGGTTGGTAGCAGGACTGAGGAATGAACCTCCTAAAATCAGAATTTGTTCAATGGGTGATAAGATCACCCATGCAACAAAAGTGATGTTCCATGTGCTATAACTAGCCCTGTCTATGAAAACTATATAGATCATGATAGAAATAGAAAACTACAAATCAAGGACCAAGCATGATAATCATATGAATTGAAACAACCAAATGCCAAAAATGAAAAGGATCTAAAGTACAAAAATTTAAAAATACAACATGGTACAAAGCTGCTCCAAGTGGAAATCGGTGGCTATCCACCTCTTCCACCAAATAACCATGGTAATTGCTTCTTTTTACCATCAGGAATATACACCAATGGTATTTGGTGGGAAAAATAATAATAAATGTAGAAAATCCATGTGCGTAGTATTGTTTTTTAACCCATGTAATTCACCCATGGAAATTCACCCATGATATTCACCCATGGTAATTCACCTATGGTATTCACCCATGGTTTTTTTTTGTATCCCATGGTATTTGAAAAACAAAACACATAAAAATTAAATAATTAAAAGACATGAACAAATAATAATTAAATAATGAAAAGGAATGACTCCTACCAGGACCCCATAATTACTATATATACGGGCCTCTTATTATAAAGAATATCATTCCATTCATGATGTAGCTCTAAATATTCTTCCATTTAATAAAAAAGTTTATTTCTTGCCATATTATTTTCCTTATTTCATTTTGTCGCATTTACTCTATTTTGTTCACATTACTTGCCTATTTCCCATTCTATCCCTTTTACAATTTGGATCAGTGGTATCAGAGGAGTCTTCTCCTTGTCATTATTAGTGCATGTCCTCGATGAGGTCATGGTATAGAGATTTTGGTCTCGAGATTGTTTCTCTTGAGTACAACCACTCTCACCCACCCAAGAAACCTACCATGGAGGAAGAAAATTGATACGACTAAGAAGGAGATCCTATCAATCCAATGCTCGAGGAAGACCTCATGTGATAGAGGGAAGAAATGATGGGGAATTTTTCCCAAATCCTTCGACTATTTCTGATAAAAATAGACACATTATCGTTAAACAACCACTTTGGAAGCACCGCCCCTTTCAAGGTACAATTTAATTTTGATATTCCTATGTTTGAAGGTCAGATAGATGTTGATGCTTTGGAAAAGTGGTTGAACCTGCCAGAAGGTTATTTCTATGTCCACAATTTTTACGATACAGAAAAGATCATCTTTGCACTCCTTAAGGATGTCCCTCATGTGAAGAATTGGTGGCAAAATTATTGTGATCAAAATTCCACAGAGGAGTCTATAATGTCTGAGGTCGAACCCAATTAAGTTTTTTTTATGGATGTCATTAAGGAACAATATTACCATGTTGGAAACTATGATGACCAATACATGAGATGTACTACTCTGCATCAAGAGGGGGGCCAAGCAATGCCAAAGTTCATAAATATCTTCCATACCTTAAGCACCAATTTGGGTATCAAATACTCTGAGCGACATCTGGTTCTAAAATACGATGGGGTTCTGCATTGGTACATCCAAATAGAAATGGATTTTATGGACATCTCATCATTAGGAGCTACCTATCGATATGATGTCAAAATAGAGAAAAACTTTAAGCAGCAGAACAAGAAGGAGTCTGGGTCTACAGATACGCAACAACCGAAGTATGGTAACGGTGACCCAAACTCACATAATGGTTAACCTCAAGACAACCAATCCAAGCTGTTAGAAAATAATGGTAACAAGAAGACGAAGAAGGAAACTGGAAAATGGTGTGATTTCCACAAAATCCCTTAGCACAATACTGTTGAATGTTTCTCGAAACAATCATTGGTGGTCGAGCTCAAAGAAAAAGAATCGAGCCCTGAATTGGAATTTGATTCAAAAAATAGCAAAAGGAAACATATCATTGATGCATAACCCACTACTACAATCACGACCACAACAATCCAACTGGAAGAACTAGAGGAGCCTGAAGAGGGGGAGTGCCTCTTCGATTCACATATGTGGGTGAAGGGGACCCCACTACATTTCATTGTTGATAGCGGAAGACAAAATAACCCCTTCTCAGCAGAGGTCATCAAGCAGTTAGATTTTTCGACAACACCAGACCCACAACCATACAACATCGAGTGGATTTCCTAGAGATGTGATCTCTATGTCATCCAATAGTGTTGTCTTTCCTACAATATCAAGACCTTCAAGGATGAGGTATTGTGTGATGGTGCCCCACTAGAATTCTGTGATGTTGTTTTAGGCCAACCATATATGTGTAACTGTCATGTTATTTATGAGTCTCTACCTTGTAGTTCCATTATTACTTTTGGGGGTCATATATAGAGGGTACAAGAGGTAGTTCCAACTATTTTCTTGACAACACAGTGTCACAAAGTAATCTCTCATACCACAAATTTTATCCTCTTCACGATCCAATAAGAAGGTGAACAAAAGGACATTGTTATCACTATAGCCTCGGTACAAGACCTTTCTATCTAGCATAAGTAGGTAAACAAGATTGTATAAGAGTAAAACGATATTCTTGCTTCACCTATGGGGGTGCCTCCACAACACCCATCCAAGAAAAACTATACTATATCTCTTCATATATCTATTGTCCATAGCCCTTTTCAGGCATGTTTTGGTTCCAACCATTAGCCCCCATTGATATATCTCTTCTTGCTTCATCTTCACCGATAGAACCTTCCCACACTAATACCAAGGTAGATCATGTAGCCAGTTCTGTTGAAAAGATACAACACCTCCACCAACAGGTTCATGACATCCTTCTGAAGTTGACATCCTTCCACAATTCAAGTACAAGCAGGAAATCTACTTTAGTAAGGAAAGTGAATCACCAATATTCAGATTCAGCAAAAGTTTCCCCATATCTCAAGGGAAATTGACACAATGGGGACCATTGCTTCTTAAGGGGGGAGGATTGATCCAAGTGGAAATTGGTGTCCATCCACCTATTCAAAAAATAACCATGGAAATTGTTTCTTTTTACCATCAAGAATATACACCCATGGTATTTGTTGGGAAAAAGAACAATAAATATTAATAATAATAAATGGAGAAAATCCATGTGCATAGTTTTGTTTTTTAAGCCATGGAATTAACCCATGGTTTTCTTTGTAGCTCATGTTATTTTCCCATGGCATTTGAAAAACAAAACACATAACAATTAAATAATGAAAATACGTGAAAAAATAACAATTAAATAATGAAAAGACATGAACAAATAACAATTAAATAATGAAAAGACATGAATCCTACAAGGACCCCATAATTACTATATATATGGGTCTCTCATTGTAAATAATATCATTCCATTCATGACGTAGTTCTAAATATTCTTTCATTTAATAAAAAAAATAAAATTCTTGCCATATTATTTTAATTATTTGATTTTGTCACATTTACTCTATTTTGGTCACATTACTTGCCTGTTTCCCATTACGTCCCTTTTACAATTCGGATAAAAAGCATACAAGAAATTTTTCTTACACATAGTACTTCTTAAGGTAGATTCCATTGCAAGGCTTTGACGATAGATTCCCTTTCACAGTCCACTAACTCATAGGCTCCTTTTTGCAATACATGACTAGTAATATAAGGACCATGACAAGGAGGTCCAAACTTCCTTGCCCCTAACTTTCAGTAATATTGGTCATAAACCAAAACTAGGTCTCCTTCAATGAATATGTGAGGATGAACACTTTTATTATATTTGGATTTGATATGATTCTTATGAGTCTTATTATCCAATGAAACATCTTGATGATATTCATCAAGATGGGCCAAATAAATGAGATGCTCTTCCTCCATATAGGTATTAGGAAATATTTATATTACTATCTTTCATGAAGTTATTTCACATTGAATTGATAAAATTAAATCTACTCCATGTGTTGGGCTCGTGATTTTCACCCTTGTTTCCATTCATTTACCTTGTTTTGGTGATACTCTAAGTCATCTCTTACACTATTTTTACAATATATTTCCTGTGACTTCATGGTTTAACCCAAGGTACAACCTTTTATGAATTGCATTGTTTAAGTAGTAATACAGGTTGTTAAGTAGTTTACTAATGATATGGCTTGGAAGCCTATACTTGCAGGCTAAGAACAAGTTGTGTCTATTCAGGACCTAATGTTGTTACTCCTTCTCGAGCCCAGATGATATTATTTTTTCATATGATTTTACTTCTAGATGTTGTCACTCTTGGAGCTACAATGTTGCCACTTCCATGATCACATTGATACTTGAGCATTTGGTCTTTGACCAATGCTCAAGTATAGGAGCATACAATCACTAGCATGGCAAGAATGAGTCACTAGAAGGAACGAGAAAGTACCAACCATTGCAACTATTTTTGGATTTGATGTGATGTACTTGGAATAGTTAATAGAACAAGAAAATATATTGTGCAAGTAACAGGAACATCAAATATAGAGCAGAAATAGAATATTGATATCACAAAAAAAATTGTTCACTTGCCTCTTCAAGGGAGTAACCTCCAAATGACCAAAACTCTCTTACGATAATCCTCAACAACTCACAATGGAGAGATTTATTCTTTAAATATAGTTCACAACCAAAAATACCACGAGCCAATACCATTGGCTAATACCAAGGGCCAATGCCATGTGTTATCCATAACTAACTTATAACATTCCACTAACCAACCTCCTAACTACTTGTATTCTCGATAATAATGAGGGTTGACCACTTATTACAATGACAACTAACTAATGACTAACTATGACGGCTTAGGGATGGATCCTAACATGCTCACCCACTTCAAAGCATCCTTTTCCTCAAGGTTGAAGATGTAGAAATTGTTGCAGGATGGAATTCGGTTCCCACGTTTCATCCTCTGGATATGTGTTCTTCCATTTGATTAACACTTCTTTGATAGTTCAGCCCTGTAGGTGATGCTCTTGCATGTTGAGGATAGATTTGGGATGCAACCAAATCGAGTCTTCTTCATATAGTTCTAGTAGTATGGTTTGAACTCAACAATTCTAACCCACCGCTTTCTTCAAATAGGAAAGATGGAACACCAGATGTATTTTGGAGGCAACTGGAAATGCAAGTTTGTAGGAAACTAGACCAACGCATTTGAGAATCTGATAGGGGCCATAAAATTTGGGTGCCAACTTGTGATGGACTTTAGCTTTGAGTGATGTTTGCTTGTAAGGTTGGAGTTAGAGAAACAATTGATCACCCTCTTGGTAAGCCCTTTTAGAGCATTGTTGGTCAACTTGTTGCTTCATACGATTTTGGGCCATGTGGAGGTTTTCCTTGAGATCTGCGAGGCTAAATTCCCTACCTTGTATCAACTTGTCAATATCCTGGACCTTTGATGTTCCTAAAAGATAGGAAATTATTGTAGGGGGTTTTGGGCCATACATTGTTTCATATGGTGTCATTTTGGTGGTTGTATGACTTTTTACCTGCTTTGGGAAGGTGTTGTCGGTGGGAAATCCCTCCTACGAACTAGCACTAAGGGTTTAATCATGCATGCAGAAAATGACCATTTTAAGGCATCTACTTTTTTCTATTCTCCCAACACAAAACCCCACATTCATGCAATACAAAGGTGCAAACAAGATTAGGTAAATCTACCTTAAATCCTTCGTTTGATTTCAATCCCTTAACTTTCACTCGCTCCTTGACTACAAGCCTCTTCCCAAAGATGACCTACATTCACACATGGACAAACAGAGAGCTACAAACATGCATTTCATATACTAATTGTTGGGTTAGATGTGACAATATCATGAAATAAATACACGATTTGAACACATGATATGGTGGGACGAAAAAAGTATTCCTTTTTGTATTAATCTTCACAAGAGTAAACTTTACAATATGTGGTCGGCACTGCTCCTCGAATATGGTCCTGGGCTCCTCTTCAACTATGCTCCAACTGCTTATGTATATGCTTCTCCTCACACAATAGTTGCAAAAGTTGAGGGTAGGGGAATGATAATTCGAGTAGAGTTTCTTTACTATGATTTTCCTCTTCTCAAATGGGATCCCTACCCCTTCTTTTATAGGCTAGAAGGAGTTAGGTATTTATTCGAGTCAATATCCATGCATGGTCGAAAGGTTTACTTAACTTACCCAAAACTGTGTGTTTCGTCAGCAACTTTCCATTTTTCATGCTTTTGTAGGTACACGCAGGATGTAATGGGACATTTAGCGTGTACATGTGCCCTGTAGTGGGTCAGCTAGAGTGTACATGATGGTTGTAGTGGGTCAGCTAGCGTGTGCCTTTAAAAAAGATGTTTTTAAGAATAAATGTCTAGTATTGGCTTGGAAAAGAAGGCAAATGAGATGGCCTGATGCCAGGTAAGCATGTCTGGTGCAAATTACGGTTATAAAAGATGCCCCCTAATGTGTGAGGTCAGAAGAGAATCTGATGGCCGAAATACATTATCAATCTTTATCAGTGTACCAAACCAGTGAGCCCAGGGACCAGAATGCGGGAGGTGCCATCTGCAAAATAACAATTGTCTCACTGAGGTGAGCATACCCATGCTCGGAATGAAATAAAATCATGGCTACCAATAAAATACACTGTATATCCATGTCATATAACTATATAAAGTGTAGTCGAGAGCAATACATAGTGGATCTACATCTCAAAATTAAAAAGATATGCATGTGTAGTATCCATCTTCTAGAAGATGATAAGGCCTGATGGCTGGAGATGAGGTCTTCAGAGCTCGAGCATCAACTTCAAAATCTTCAAAACTAGGGTAGGAGTGTAATATGAGTGTACAACTTCACTACCTAGAGGTCTTCGACAGCTTGTCAGGAACATACTAGAGGATTTTGATGATCAGGTTGAGGGCTTCATGGATTTCGAACAAATACTTGATTGGGCTTTCGGGATGACTGGGCATGAGGGTAAGAGACAATATGAAGAGGGGGCCGACTCAAGCTTGGTAATAAATTCCCTTGTACAATAGCATGACATAAGATGAGACTCATGAAACATGATATTTTGACATAAGTTCACGATGAAGGAGGCACCAGAAACTCTCCATATGTTTGGAAGAATAACCAAATGGAGGAGAACACAACTCTATGTAGTGATAAAAACTTCCTAAGGTCATATTAAATCCCAAGGATTTGACAAACAAACAGAAGGATGTGCTTTGTCCAAGGGAAACTCATTGTGCTGCCAATAAAAAAAAAATACTTTTCCCTTCCTCTTTTTGGGGTATATTTGATTTTTTTGTCTTTTTCAATAATTTTGGAAAGCTTGAAAAAGAATAAAAGAATGTTACGTTACAAAGGAGGATTGAGTGTCGCAAACATACTAGTTCCAAGTGCACGGAACATAGGGATGCTCAGGGAAAAATGGACATATGCAGGAAAAGGACACTCAGGAAAAATCCTCTAGGGGCTAAAGGTGTCAAGATGCAGAGGCAAAGTGCTACAGGGCTTGTGTATAAGGAATGCTTCAGATGGTTCAATTAAGAGCAACATGGAGCCGTAATTAAGCCAAAGACGCGAGTATGCAAACGTAGTTAACAAAACACACAATGGTAACATCCTTCGATGTAATTTTAATGAGCCTAGATAAGGTAAACTCGACGGTTTTTCATATTTAGAGAGTCTGCAAAAATGTAAAAGGAGACTCTGATGGGGTACCTTTTTCGAAGATAGTCTAGTCGGCTCGAAAAAGGGGTAAAATAGCACCGACCAGATGTCTATTCAAAACCATTTTAATGAGTGTGATAAAGACAAGGTCACTCGACAATTTTTTCATTTTTAGGAGTCTAAAAAAGCTTAACTATTGACTCTGTCAAGAATGTTCTTCTGGACCATTTTAATGAGTGTGAAAGAATAAGGTCACTTGGATATCTTTTCAATTTTAGGGAGTCTGAAAAGAGCTTAACTATGGACTCCATGGGGGTTCCTTTTTCATAAATTTAGTCCCTCATGCCCGAAAAAGGGTTAAAATTATACCTGAGAGTACTCTTCTAGAGACCAAGGCTCCTAGAGTATACCTTTGTTCGTACAGTTGACCATCCAAACCGAAAAAGGGGTAAACTACCTGGATAGACGTGACTTCAAATTTTAGTTTAGCGAGCATGAAGGTCAACAAGATCGCTCAACAATCTTTTCACGTTTAGAGGGTTTGAAAAGAGCTTAAAAGAAGACCCGATAATTTTTGGGAGTCCTGAGGGTGAGGTCAAGAGTGATAAGGAATCATGCAAATGAGACTCAAAACTTGTAATCAGGAAAAACTAGTAAGGATTCCCAGGCCTATAATTGTTAATGATAGCATGGACACCGAAATGCAACCAGGATCTACCTAGGGCATCCATGTTAAGGTAGGCTCTACCACTAAATTGAGACACTCCTAAAGTGGCAATGATGGTTCCATGTTGCAACTCGGTGGGATCGATCCTATGGCAAAGTAGAAAAGACAACAAGATGCAGAAAGTGGAGGTGGAATCCTATCTTAAATCGAATGAGTTGGAAAAAATGGATTTTTACCAAAGGACCTTCAAAATGACCCAAAAATCCAAAACTTTTCCCAATACCCAAAGAACACTTCTCGTGACAATCCAAAGAAAACTCCCGAACCATACTAAATGATTTTCAGTTTAGAAAAAATGACAAAAGGGTCCAAAAATTGACAAAAAGAGGCCAAAAAGTCTATAAATAGAAGCTGGCAGCTCACTATCACCATTGCTAATTGAGAAATTGACTAAACTCCAAAACTACCCCTTTGTGAAAAGAGTTGATTCTGGGAGCTTTAGTGGACGAAACGACCATCCGCTTGGACCAAGTAAGTACTCACTACCTCCTCTTGCATTTTAATTCTTTCTTTATGCATTTAAGTTCATTTTTGGGGGGGGCGTCAACCTTTAAAAGGTCGGCCCTATGTCCACGCGGGTTGTCTTATGATAACCTGAGTGTACACGCGGGCTGCCTTATGACAACCCAAGTGTACACGCTACTATGAGCACTACAACCCGCGTGGACCTTCTAGTTAGTGTAAAAAAATAAAAAAAAACAAGAGTTAACCCTCCTGAACTTTGTCTATTTGCAGGATGTATGTTCACTAGAGGGAAAGAGAGCATGAGGATATTGATGTGGTGGTCGATGAGGACCCTGATGCTCTTGTTGCACTGTTGCAGTGTGGTTTGTTAAAGTTTTTCCATTGTCCTTTAATGCAAGCACAACCTAGGCTACTAAACGCCTTGGTGGACTATTGGCATCCCGATGCAGAGGCCTTTATGCTAGAGGGGGCAGTCGTTGGCTCCAATGACAGAGGATATATACTTCCTGACTATCCTCTTGAGGAGAGGGGAACCAGTCAATTTTCATACCTTTCCTTTCGGGCCTCATAACATATCGTAGTTGATTGGACTCCATTGTGAAGCTGATACTAACAGAATGAGCTCGCAAGTGTCGATAAGAAAGATCTCTAACTTATCACTAAAAGTGATAGTGTTTCTCATTGGGCGTACTACCGGGTCCGCATCTTTGCATCAGGCTTCCCATGCACACATGAATTGTGCAGTTCAGTGATTAAATGCACAAATATTTGACTCGAGCACCACCTTATTGGATTGTATGAAGAGGCAATTAACAGAGTGTCGAATGTGGAATCAAAGGAACTTCGGGTTTGGGACGATTCTTTGTGCTTTTGTATTTGAGAGAGTGCCCAATTTTATTCCTAGAGAGACTATATGAGGGCACGAGGCCTCTCTCCCCGCATTATGCAGATGTGTGGCGTTGTTGTCGCGACAGGGGGGAGGGAGGATCATTGAGGCCTTTGATGACAAGTTCTTTTATTGGTGGGCGTGACAGATTCTAGTCGTAGAGGACTACCACTATGCCAGGATTGACTTCTCTAGATATCCTAAGATACCAGTACCTCCTGGAGAGTAGCGAGGAGAGGTGGGTAAGTTTGCTTCGTTTTTTTTTTTTTTAAATATATGTAATCTTTATGTTGTTTTATATATATATATATATATATATATATATATATTTATATACACCAGAGTATCTGACAGATCTGTGTCTGTTATGTGCATATGTGGGGCCAATGCGACCAGCAGACTATGCGAGGAACAAGCGACGTCCTCAACTAGAGGCCACCCCAGCCACAACCGGTGGACCAGCAGCAGCAGGAGTACCTCCAGCCAAACAGGCTGAGAGATTTTTGAGATGAGTAGAGAAAACATTTACCTCACTTACTCGCAAAATCCCCATGTCAGAGATCAAGGATCTGTCGCCGTCTATGCAGCCTCATGTAGTGGGGGCATCACAAACGTGGGTCTGACTTTTTTAGGTGTTTGGAAAATGTCGTTGATCATTACAACAGGGTCAACAGGCCCCATCCTTAGTTATTCTGGACTTTTCACGTGCTGAGGGCATTACTTGTATATTTTTTAGGGCATAAGCCCCATAACTTGTTACTGGACGTATTTTTCAGGTGCTTGTGCCCACACATGTACTCTGATATTTTTGATAATATATATGGATTTTTATGTCTTTTTATGTCTTATGGATTACATTTGCATTAAAAATGTATTTACATGTGCATGTCTATGTCTTTCTTATATGTGTGTGAGATGCCAATCTAAAATTTGATTAGCTAGAGTATCTGTGACTTGATTTAATCTCCTAGGAACATGAAAATATGTAATATAATCAAAGCTTCGTTCTAAGAGACGTACCCTAAGGAACAGTCAGTGTAAAGTAGGATCATGAACACGGTAGACGCTATTTAACTGAGACACAACCAATTGAGCATATAAATAGACCCGAAGGTGATAGATACCAAGTGACAAAGAGTCACGAAGCAACTCAATAACTGCACTATATTCGGCGACATTGTTTGTGGTGTCTCCTAAACATATACCTCCTGAAGATAACAACTGGCCCTGAGGTGTAAAAATTACCCAAGCTGCAGAGGCAAGCCTCCGAGTGTGCTGGCTAGCGTCGTTTGTGAATCCAATGAAGACCTCTGATTCACTTGACATCTTCCACAGTGACAAAAGATAACATCAAAAATGGCATGTCCATAAAACCAAAAGAAACCAAAAAGTAATAGTACAAAGACTATACATATGTTACAAAAAGTTACCCAAGGTGACCTACCTATGAGTAATACTTCTTGAGGTAGAGCCCATTTATAGGCTCTGCCAAATCATTTCCCTCAAAATCTACCAGACGATAAGTGCCCTTTTTTAGAACCTCTTTTACGATGAAAGATCCAAACCACATGGGTTTGAACTTGCCTGCCCCCAGGAGGTCCTTATCTTGGTCATAGACCAGGACAAGGTCGCCTTCCGAGAAAATCGGAGGATGAACGGACCGATCATATTGGCACTTGAATTTTTGTTTGTGATCTTCGTTATCTAAGGCTGCATCATGACGTTGCTCATTGAGTTGCTCGAGATATAATAAACACTCTTCAAGCGGTGAAGTGTCTGGCAATAACTGTACTGCCAACTTTAAAGATGGGAACTGGCATTCTATGGGCAAGACTGCTTCCAGCCTGTAAATGAGTTGAAAAGGTGAGAAACTGGTTGCAGTCTTAAAAAATGTTTGGTACGCCCATAATGCCAAGTATAACATCAAATGCCAATTTGTCTTGGCCAAATTGATCATTCGTTGTAGGATGGTCTTAAGAGATTTATTGACAACTTCCACCTGACCATTCACTTGAGGGTAGTAGGGTGACGAATGTTCTTTCCTCAACCCAAGCTTTGATGTTAACTTGGTCATCATTGTGTTCTAAAAGTGACTGCCATGGTCAGTGACAATATCTCTCGGGACACCGAACCGTGATATAATCTAGTTAAACAAAAAGAGGGTGGCAGTCTCGCCATCATCTTTGAACGTTGGCACAGCTTCGACCCACTTAGTGAAGTAGTCTACTGCTACTATGATATAACGGTGTCCCCTTGCTGAAGTAGGGTTGCAGGTAGTGTAATCAATCCTCCACTTGGTGAAGGGGCCAACGGTGATGACGGGAAACATGGGAGTGGGGTGTGCCCTCATCTTCCATGAGAAGATTTGACACGAGTGGCACTTCTTGACTAATGCAATACAATCTTTGATTAGTGTCGGCCAGAAGTAACCAACCCGTAAAATATTTTGGGTTGTTGCCAACCTAGACAAATGATCACCACATGCTCTAGTATGGCAATCATTAAGCACAATTTTCGCTTCTTCATGAGTGAGGCACCAACGAAGGATGAAATATACACCTCAATGATAGAGAGTATCTTCAAGCACAAGATAGTTCTTGGCCTGATGGCATATATGACGATGCTCATCATGAGAAGCCGATGTGGCGCACTTCAAAGTTTGGAGATAGACAAGTATATCTCCATACTAGGGGTCCGAAGATGCTATCAAAAACATGTCTCCTTGAATAGGAGAGTCTTCGAGCATAATATCACCTGACTTGACTAGAAGTTCCCAGATGAGTTCTGCAAAGACCAATGACTTTTTGGATTTCGCCGAAAAGAAATCTAAGTCAAATTCTTGGAGGAAAACTATCCATATACTGATATTTCCACCGATTACCCATCGTGTCAACACGTATTGAAACAGATTCACAACGGTAATGATGGTGGTCTTGCAAAACAAAATATAATGACGGAACCATTGGACAACATGGACTGCTACCAATGCAATTTTTTCGATATGAGAATAATTGAGTTTCGGTCCAACCAGGCCTCGGCTCAGGTAATAAATCACATATTCTGAGAGAAAATCATCCTCCTGAACTAATACCATGTCGATGGTTGACTCTGCTGCAGCCAAGTATAATAAGAAACCTTTGTTATAATTGGGTGGCCGAAGCAAAGGGGTAGTTGTGAGGACACATTTCAACACTTTGAAGGAGTGTTGAGTGGCATTGTCCCAATGAAAAGGAACATCCTTCTTCAGTAAATGCATAAAGCCCTTTGTGATCTCGGCGTAGTTTGCGATGAAACGCCGCAAAAAGTTCACTTTTCCCTGTAAACTTTGAAGTTGAAGGATTGTACGTGGGTCAGGAAAATGAACTATTGCCTCAACCTTGAGAGGATCAACCATGATCCCTGTTGTTGAAACTATGAAACCTAGCAGACGGCGTGACGTCACACAAAAAATGCATTTGTTGTGATTCAAGTGAATCTGGAAGTAGCAACATCGCTCAAAGATAAGTCGGAGGTGTCTGGGAGTGATGCTAAATCATCTAGGTAGGCCTCGACGATATGTTTGATATCGTAGAAAGAAAAATACATGGCCTACTGAAAGGTAGCTCCAGCGTTTTTCAGACCAAAAGGCATATTACGATACGTGAATTTACCCCATGGACAAATGAATGATGTTTTGTGTTGGTCCTTGGGTTTGATTTGTATCTGATTATATCCCGAAAAACCATCCATGAAAGAAAAGGCCTTGCAACCTATGCATTCATCGACTATCTGGTCAATAAATGGTGTGGGGAAATTATCCTTTGGACAGGATTTGTTCAAATCACAGAAGACAGTACATACGCGAATCGTACCCTATTTTTTGTTAACCGGCACGGGGTTTGACACCCATTGGGTCAAATGGACGGGGTAGATAAAACCTGCCTTGAGTATTCTCTCTACTTCAAACTTAATAGCTGCTGCTTTCTTAGGATTAACTAGAAGAAACTTCTATCGAACCGGATTAGCCTCAAGATAAGTTGTGATTTCGTGCTCAACAATTTTTGGATCGATGCCTGGCATTTCCTCGTAAGACCAAGAAAAAACGTCACAGAATTTCTTAAATAAATCCGTGTAGATTTGAATCTCTTCGGGGGAGCAGTCAGCTCCAACAAAAACATTCTCCATGATGCCAGGGGTTCTAGAGATGTTTATAGGTATAGTTTCGGCGATGGTTTCCATATTACCCTTGGCATGAACAACATGTGTAGCCAAAGGATTGATAGGACAAGACCTATCTCCAGTCATAGTCAAGGTGAATTCCCCTGCTTCAATTATGATTAACCCTGGGAGGAAGTAAGATCTGTGATGGAGATCATCCCAGGGTTTGTCTGGACTATTCATTGCTTCAATGATTGTTTTATCTGAGGGAAAGACTAAGTCTAAATAATCTATATCAGCAAGGGAACCTTGAGCCTAAATAGGCTCTAGAATCGGATCTAACTCTTGTGCGGGAGTTGGATTGGGGTCGATGGAAGCCTACTGGACTAAAGAGTACACCACTTCTGCTGCGGAAAAGGGCATGGACATACCATGGTTCCCTGTCCCTTCCATCGTGGTCGATGGGGAAGGAAGAATCCATGGATCGTCAAAGTAAGTCGTGCGAAATGACGAAACTTAGAAAATCTCAACCTTATGGTGATCAGATATGAACTTAACATCGCCTTAAGGAGGTGGGTAATCAAATGTACCCATCAAAGGTGGGCACAAACCAACCTCTATGTTGATGACACCGGGTTGAGGGTTATCAATCATTGGGACCGCGGATTCCCCCAATGAAGGGTCAGGACGAGAGAAAGAAAATTGATCAATGGTCACGATCCGACCCTCATGTGGAAACAACAAGACCCGAAAAACTGTAACGACTATTGCTTGCATAGCATAGGTCCAACTCCTCCCTAACAAGAGATTGTAGTCGAGAGATGCGTCGACCACTTCAACCTCGACACACACGGTTTTCCCACCTAACTACATGGGAAAAGAGGGGATAATTCCATGTGGTCGGAATGAACGACCATCGAAAGCGGTAAGAAGAGTAGGTGACAGAGACAAAGTGGGCTGGCCAATGGCCTTCCAACACGCCAAAGACATTACACATGTTGAGGCGCCCTCATCAACCACCGTGCGGAAAATGTTTCGAGTGAAAGTTTTCGTGGTGTAAGGCACTACTATCTAGAATGCTACATGGTAAGGGAGATAAGGTTTTAATTCGATTGTATCAAGCATGATTGTACCCAGATTACAAGTCTCGGCGGATCCTAAAGCAGCTAACAGAGCCTTTCTCTGGGAAGGGAAGATTTGGAGGACTTCCAAAGAAGACATCGCACAAGGGTTTTGAGACAAATCCTCCACCACAGAGTAGTTATGGGCAACCCTTGCATTTCGGTTGTGAGAAGCTTTCTTAAACATACCTTTTTGGATGTGTGTCATGGTTTCTCCCAACAACTTCTCGATCTGGAGAGGAAGAGATGGGTTTCCATCTTCTTTACCATTCTTAGAGGTGCTTGGCTTGTTGTAATCATGTGCTCTAGTCGATATATAGGCATCACCTTTCATCATATACACATTCGCAGATGCAGAATTGTTTGAAGACGGAGGGGGTCCTTGGCTGCCCCCTTTTGCGCTTATAGAGGCTTGAGTTAGATTTTGGCCATGTTGAAATGGGTTTTTTAACACAGCAGGCTGTTGTTGTGACAATAACTTTTGGGCCTCTGCAAGCCGAGGGAACTAGTGATTCGGGTGGTCTTCTGTGCACAAATTACACAAATACTTTGACTTACTTTTTTCGGTGTTGCCCCCACCAACATTATTAGTGGGTTTCTTATCCCCATTAGCCTTCTTATGTTGTTTCTTCTTTCCATCAGGTTGTTGGGTGGCCTTCGGATTTATTGATTGCACATTGTGTACATATGACATTTGGGTAGGGGGAGCAGCCGGAATAGTAATTTGGTTGGCCACTGTATGCTGGATAGACAATTGTTGCAATTGTTTCGTCAATTGTTTAGGGGGCTTTGTTTGTGTTGAACCAACAATACCATAGTCATGTGATCCAACTCTCTATATGGTTTTATCAAGTATTTATCATGGCACATCTGGAAAGATCTCGTACAATAGACCAGACTGAGAATAGATTAGCTCAGGTTATTGAGCTCTCATGATTTCATCTTCTTCAGAAAACACTCCTGACGTTGTGACATATTTGGATAACTGTGGGACCAAAGACTTAAGGAACCACTCAAGCAGGAATTTTGGTGGGACTGGAACCTTAATCAAACTCTTACAACGTCTCCATTCTCAAATGTTATCAGAGATATGGTCTGATTTTCTCTGTTTGAAATTGGACAAAAATTATGTGCCATCATCGTATCCCACAGGTAATTGGAAATGGTTTAGGAAAGCCATTGCCAATTCGCCAAAGGAAGAGTATCTTGAGAGGTCGAGCTCAATGTACCATTTCGCAACACTCCCAATGAGACTACATTGAAACAATCACAACTGTACAGAGTCGTCTTTCAATGAATTAGATGAGCACCAAAGGTGAAAAGTAGTCACATGATCTCCTGGATATTCGTTAGGCTTGGCTTCGAACTTTGGTATGTCCGAAGGCAACTTCGTCGGCATAGGGGGCCAACGCGGATCATGACATATAGGGTCGCTCAACAACCTTGTTAAGTCTGGCAAATGCAAGGTTGCCAGGAAAGGTAGTTTGGATTGTTGGTGATAACCATGGAAAAAGGGGCCTAGAGTTTGACTGGCACCGGGTTGTTAGGAAAAGTTGGGTTGTTGGCCCAGGTTCTGGTAAAAACCATGGCCATTACCAGTGTATGTATTTTTCATTTGAGGAGACATCATCGACTGATTCCCGAAACAGGATGTAGATGGTTGGGCATACATTACATTCAGAGGAATTTGGGAAGGGTTGCTCCATGTCGATCCCATGGGCATAGGTACTGCACCTTGCCTGGGGTTCCATTGGTTGTGAAACGAGTTTCCCTTGATCGACATTCCTAACGAGGGAACTGATCCCTGCCAATAATTCCAAGGTCCCGATGTGGAACAAGTTCCTGAGTGTGCCCCCCTGTGCAGGAATAGTACCCTGCATAGGATTAGGTTGTCTGTAACCGAGGTTTCCCCCAGTCAGGAAAGAAACTGACGCGAAAGTGTTGTTACCAAATGCATCAAACAAAGAAAATAGTGTCGAACCTACCAGCATATTATGAGAACGTGGTCCTTGAATCCTTACTCCAAATGAACTATGGTGTGCATTCGACCCAATGGATTGTTGGTGGGCACCGTCGAGCGAAGGGGATGAAGGAGGTATATGACCTCCTCCATAAGGGAAAGCGTTAAAGGGAGCTGAAGTGCCCCCCATGGGTCCTTGTAGAGGATCGTTAGAGCTCCTTGCCCCCAAAACTAAACTCTGTAAAGTGGAGTAGGAAAGTACAGGACTTGTACCTAATCTAGGCATCTCGTATGAAAACAGAGGGCCTGTCGCACTCTGTGTGAAAGGAGCAGTGACCGCTACCAAAGACGGGATCAGACCATTGCTCGAGGTAGAGGTGGTCAAGACCATGGTGGATTGGACCAACAAAAGTGGGTTAGGAGGTGCAACACCCCCTGTGGTGACAGTCGTAGTGGGAATAGGAGAAATACTGGAAGAAGTGCCAGCATTTGTTTCCATTACTGCGTGTGACAATGTCTGGTTCTCATAAGGATAAATATGTATGATGATGGGTGTCGAACAATCAGTGGTTGGAGTTTCAGGTGGATTGAGAGCGTCCGCTCCAAGGTTTGAAATAGTTGGTTCCTCTGGATGTTGGTCGGGCATAGTTTCCTATGACCCGATTGCTTCAAAAGACCCTTGTTGGTATGTCTTTCTCCTTAGCGGTGGCGGGGGTGGCTCCAATGTAACCGATGGTAGGCCAAGAAGCCTTCGTGACCGGTGGAGCTCATGATCTTCCACTGTGTAAGAATATCAAAGACACACTAGGGATTTCTATTCATTCAAAAACAACACACACTAGAAAAAGTCCCTACGAGATCAAACAAGCACTGACTAAACTTATTTGGAAGAATAGTTACAACAACCAACACTAGAGAAACTTACTGGTGCAAGTACAACTCGAACATGGAATCATCCTCCGAGTATACTCTGCAAAGTGTGGCCCAATGTCTATCCTAGGTACCACAGTCTAGCCCCGCAGTCACCTGTGTAAGTCCCTAAAATAATGGCAATTAGGTTTCCAGCGTGTGAACAGTCACCAGGCGGGTACAGTCGACAGTCGGGTGGACCACAATGAGCAGGGCATCAAGCCTGAAACCTGTCAAGGGTATCGAAAGCAAGTGGTCCAAAAGACAACTGAGGACCTCAAATGGATCCGAGACCCATGAAGCTCCGTGGAAAATGCAATCGACGGAATCCAAAAATAACCCCTCTATATGTGTTCCCCACTATGCTTGGTCCAGCTTTGGAGGGGTTATCTCCGCTACCTTTCCACATGTGACCTCATTTTTAGCCCATGTGTTAGAGGGGGGTCCCGGATAACTTCCACGATACTGGACTTTTAACACTCCCTAGCACAGACTCTTATGTATGTTTTGTAGCCTTGAAGAGTTTCCTGTCCAACCTAAATCAAGGCTCTAGCCTAGACTAGTTGATGGACCCTACAAACATAAAGTCTAGTTGATTTTAATTAATCGTTAATTTTTTATGTCTTGTCTTAAGTAAAAGGTTATGAAAGTGACACTAGTGATGTTTTTAGAGACAAAAGAAAAGATAAATAGAAAGCTGGAAACAAAATAACTTCTTCTTAGGACAATTCTTAATCAACTTTTCAAACTAAATTTTTTTCTAAGATTTTTGAACAGAAAACTCAAAATAGGATTTCGCTCGACTACGAGCTACTTATTGTCCTAAGTAAACAGCCAAGAACTTATGAAAACAAAACTTTTCCTAGTTATTAATGCAAACCAACAACTACTTAACCAAACCAAGAAATAAAAGATTTTTTTTTTTTATTTAATGCTTGCAAAGCAAAAAGGAAAAATGACGACAAGTAAAGACCAAGAAAACTTCTTTCCTAAGTGCAGATCGCAAAGAGTTACTGACAATAACACACGAGCTGATGAAAGCAGACTCTCACACTTGTCTAAAAACCCTATGAAAGAAAAATTTTGAGGAAAACTTTTTAATGAAAAATAAAGTTATTGTTGTGATTAGACCTAAGTTGTCCATTGTTGTGACAGAGACCAAGAACCCTAAGAGATATAACTCTTGACAAGCAAAAGGATGACCGCCTCTCCTTAAACAAAAAAAATTTCAACAGGCACGCTGCTGACAGTTCAACAGCCAGCGTGTGCACGCGATCTGTGTAAGGTCAGAGCGCGTGTACACACATGCAGACCTTATGTAGACTGTGTGTACCTCTGCAACTCTTCCAAAATAAAAAATACAAGCAATCAAGCACTAGAAGAGACTACTGGTATTGAGAACCATAATTTCTTGAAGACTCAGAAACTTACTTTGTCAGAAAAGAAAAAACAATTCAAGGAAAATTTCATACAACAAAACCAATCTGAGGTGGTACCTAAGATAAAAATTGCAAAAACAGAGATCAGAATGAGATCCAGAAAACCCCTGAGAAGGATAATTTCTGACAGGGGAGAGGATGATTACTTCTCTAAACAAAAAAAAAAAATTGAACTCAGACACGCGACTGACACTTCATCAACTAGCGTGTGCACGTGGGCTGTGTGAAGCCAAGGCACGTGTACACGCATGCAGACCTTATACAGGCCGCGTGTACCTCTGTGACTTCCCGAAAAGAAAATTCAGCCAATCAAAGAAAGCAGGGAGTACTGGTATGGAAGACCAGAATCCCTACTAGCTCAGACTCTTGCAGAAACTCAGAAAAAAGGTGGTGAAACCAATTTAAAACTACCAAAAAAGTATCCCCAGAAAACCCGAGAGATCCCCAGTATGGTCGCCAATTCTGTTGTGGGTGGGAAATCCCTCCTATGGACTAGCACTAAGGGTTTAATCATGCATGCAGAAAATGACCATTTTAAGGCCTCTACTTTTTTCCTATTCTCCCAACACAAAACCCCACATTCATGCAATACAAAGGTGCAAACAAGATTAGGCAACTCTACCTTAAATCCTTCATTTGATGTCGATCCCTTCACTTTCACTCGCTCCTTGACTTCAAGCCTCCTCCCAAACATGACCTGCATTCACACATGGAAAAATAGAGAGCTGCAAACATGCATTTCATATACTAATTGTTGGGTTAGATGTGACAATATCATGAAATAAATACACGATTTGAACACATGATATGGTGGGACGAAAAAAGTATTCCTTTTTGTATTAATCTTCACAAGAGTAAACTTTACAATATGTGGTCGGCATTGCTCCTCGAATCTGGTCCTAGGCTCCTCTTCAACTGTGCTCCAACTTCTTCTGTATATGATTCTCCTCACACAATAGTTGCAAAAGTTGAGGCTAGGGGAATGCTAATTCGGGTAGATTTTCTTTACTATGATTTTCCTCTTCTAAAATGGGACCACTACCCCTTCTTTTATAGGCTATAAGGAGTTAGGTATTTATTCGAGTGGTTGTCCATGCATGGTCGAAAGGTTTAGTTAACTTACCCAAAACTGTGTGTACCGTCAGCAACTTTCCATTTTTGATGCTTTTGTAAGTACACGCAGGTTGTAATGGGCCAACTAGCATGTACACGTGGGATGTATTCGGTTAGCTAGAGTGTACATGTGGGCTGTAGTGGGTCAGCTAGCGTGTGCCTTTAAAAAAGGTGTTTTTAAGAAGATATGTTCAGTAGTGGCTTGGAAAAGAAGGAAAATGAGATGGCCTGATGCCAGGTAAGCATGTCTGGTGAAAATTAGGGTTATAACAGAAGGCCCACTATAAATTCCATGGAGATGTCAGTTCAAATAGAAGTTGGAATGTGTAATGGATGGAAAGATCCAGGGGTCTTAATAGTTTCACCTTTATGGCATTGACCAACATCACATTCTGTGACAATGACGAGGATATCCTTCTTCATACCTTCCCAAAAAAAAGAGAAGTGAGCATGAGCATAGTTCTTTTGGAATCCTGAGTGACCTGCAAGAGCATAATATTGCAACTTACTTAAAATCCTTGGTTTGAGTGCTAAATCCGATGATAGAACCAGGTGATCCTTATATCTGATTACAATGGATTTCCAAGTATAGCCAATGGGAGGACTAATGTCAGTTTGAAGTTGTTGAATTATCTGTGAGATAGTGGGATGGGAGATCCATTCACACCGAACTTCATCAATCCAATGAGGGATTGTTAAGGATAGAGAAAAGAGGAACCTTCATATTCATATTGTCTAGACAATGCACCTACCACGATATTGTATTTTCCTTTCTTATATAATCATAGCCCCACATTTTGGTCAACCACTGATTTTGTTCTAGGGATGATAACCTCTGCTCAACGAAATACTTAATACTATGGTGATCGGTTTTGATCTGAAAACGATGCCTCAATAGATATGGTTTCCAAGTGTGCACAACATGGAGAATGACCATCATTTTCTTTTCATACGTATATTTTCCCAAACTGTGACCACTCAAAGCCTGGCTAGTGAAAGCAAGAGGTCGACCATATTGGGTTTGAACTGCACCAATGTTAGTGCCTGAAGCATCTAGTTCAACCAAAAACGTTTTGTTGAAGTAAGGGACTACTAAGACGGGGGTAGTACACATGGCTTGTTACAAATATAGGAATGCTTTCTCTACTGCAGGGGTCTACTGAAATTCATTTTTCTTCAGAAGGTTTGTCAATGGCCAGGCAATTTTTCCATAATGGTGGACAAATTTCCTGTAATATCTTATGAGGCCAAGGAAACCTCGACAGATTTTCAAATTTCCTGTAATAACACTTTGAATTTTTTACGAACAACTGATGGTCCCGTAACAATTGGAGGAGTTTGTCCACATGTTGAAGATGGGAATCCCAAGTGTGGATGTAAATAAGAATTTCACCAAATAAAACCAGAACAAATGTCTGAAGGTAGCACTTCAAATATTTATTCATGAGACTTTGGAAGGTAGATGGAGCATTGTAAATCCCAAAAGAAATTACCAAGAAATCATAATGGCCTTCATGAGTTCTGAAAGCGTTCTTCGGAATATCTACTTCCTTCATCCTAATTTGGTGATAACTGGAGTGAAGATCCAATTTGGTGAAGAAACGGGCACCCTGGAGTTCATCCAATATATCATCAATGAAAAGAATGGGAAACTTATCCTTAATGGTCAATTTATTAAAGGTGCAAAAATATGAGCACATGCGCGAAGAACCTTCTTTCTTTAGGACCATTACAACAGGGGAGGAGTATGGGCTAGTAATTGTGATAATTACCCTGGCTTCCAACAATTCCTGCACTATTTTTTATATTTCATTTTTTCGAGCAAATGGATTCCTATATGGGCATACATTGGGGAGATGACTTCTTAAAAGGAGAGGGATGTTGTGATCGTGCTCGTCTCAGGATGGGGTAATTCCATGGGTGTTTGAAAATCCTAGTGGTGCTTGTATAGGAGAAGTTTCATTTCAAGATGGAGTGTGGGGGATGATGGATATTGTACCTAGATGGAATTAAATTGAGCAATCACCCAATGATAACCTCTCTTCGGGAGTTTCTCCATTCTATGAAAGATGATAATTTCTAGGTACCCAACATGTAAGCCATGGAGGGTATAGGTGTGAGCCTCTTGAGTAAATATATATATAACTTCTGATAATCAATGGTAATCAGTCCCAAAGTGCGCAACCATTCAAAACCCAAGACAATATCACAACCACCTATGGAAATGGAAAAAAAATGTGAGTCTTTAGGGTATAATCGCCCATTTGGAGTTTGACATTCTCACAATGGCCCCCACATTTCATTGTACCACCATTAGCTATGAGAATTTGAAAAATTGAAACTAGTCGAATAAAACAATTGACATCCTCAAAAACCCTGCGATGAATAAAATTATGGGGGTTGTCACTATCAATCAGCACTACTACCAGTCATTTTTTGATGTACCCTTTTATATTTAATGTCTGCGAAGAAGAAATGCCAGAAAGGGCATGGAGAGAGATGACATGTTCTTCTGGTTCCACAGGAGGAGCAACAACTTTTGAGAGGGGTGGAGTGGGCTCAATATCCTCTGGCTTAAGGGCCTCATCTGACATTCAGTCTTCTGACCCATAGATCTGGAAGAACTTATGTTCACAAAATTTATGTCCCGGTGCATATTTGTCATCACAGTAATATCAAAGACATTGTTTCCTATGTTCTTCCATTTCTATTGGAGACACCTTTCGAACCTTCAAGGTTTGAGAGGGAGCGGTGGTATCCCTTAGAGGAGGACAATTGGGGACTGAAGAATGAAGGGTTTGTTCTTGAAGAATGGTCTCAACTTCCAAGGCTGATTTTCATGCCTGCAACCAAGTAATCGGATGATGCATGCAAACATGAGAACAAATTACCTCCTTTAAGACCATTTTATGAAGCATTAAAGGTAGAATTCATCATATAATCCCTCAGTTCTGATAGCCAATTGTTCAAATGTTGTTATGAAATTGATGATAGACCCTATTTATTTCATCTTGGTGATGCACCTCAAAGAATGAGACTCCCTATCAAAATGTGCACAAACATCTTTGGTGAACATGTTACTATTGGGATGTCCTAGATAACATTTCTTATTCCACTACCACCATTTCCAATTATCTTAGTCTAAATACAGAACTCCTAGATGGATTTTGGTCTCATCATCTTGAATATCATGGAGGGAGAAGTAGTGTTCCATTTGGGAGACCCACCTAGCTAGTTCAAATCCATCAAATTTATGCATCTCCACTTTTGGAAACTTATTCCAAGAGTTTGGAGAACCCCAAGGTGTTATGGAATAATTCCCCTGTGGACAAGTGGATATCCCCTTGGATTATAGACCCCTAATACCAATACAGAAAACCACAAATGGACACTGACATCATTTTGAATTCCGATTAACTAATCAAAAAGAGAGAGAGGGAGAAAAAGTGTGATGCACCTTGTTTCAAAGTTTTTCCTTGTTGTTTTTTGTTCAAGTTTCATATTCAAAATCCTTAGCATAAATTGGCACCTGCAATGAAATGGACAACAAATATAAACAAAGAACTCCCACTATACAAGATTAGATTAAACAAATCCATCTAGAACATTAGACAAGCAGATGCAATAATATAAAATCTTGAAGGGAACATGCCAAGTATATTGATGAGAAATTTAAAGAGATACTTACAATCATGGATGTTGTTGCATAAGCCTCTCCAAATCCTCCTCATCCAACCCATTTCTCGATGCTACCAAGATCATAATTTTGATATATGAAAGCTCCCCTTCTTAGCCTTGGAATGACCTCCTTTTATAGGTTTGGGAGGCTCAACCACTATGAGTATATTTGGGTATTAGTTGAGTATATCACTCTTTTAGGTTAGGATATTATCCTATAATAGTTCCATAGGATATAATTTGATCCAAACCAACCTCATCTCCAAGAGATGGCCTTCAGAAAGAGGCAGGATTCTCCAAATTTTCCTCCAACCAAAATCAACGCTCCCATATAGTTATAGATAGAGCGTTGATCCTAGATGAGAGATCCATAAATAAGGTAAATGGGGAATTTTTCTATGGTGTAGAGCTCCCTAAGCATGGCTAGGGGGCTCTACCCTTAAAAAATGCCCAAAAAATGGTCGATGTTTCAAGTAAAAAGTGTGTTTCTAGCCTTGAAATGATGGGTTTCTTCCTCCAATATGACTTAGGGATCATGGAAAATGTTATTTGATGGATTCAAGGGGTTAAAACACATATGAACACATATAAAAGTGCATGTGAAACTTAGTAAGGGGCATAGGACACTTGACGACACTTGCGCCACTTACCAAGGTGCATACGACACTTGCGACACTTAGGGCGAGATACTTAAGAATGGAATTTCGATGTGTAATAGATTGCCCCCTAAATTGCGAGGTCAGAAGATAAAATGATGGTCGAAACTCTTTACAATTCTTCAATGCAAGGGTGTGGAGTTGGAGAACCTAACAAAAACTGCAAACAACCATCAAACAATATTAATATATGTTCCATTTTTTAGGAAGGCATACCTACACTTGAAATACGAGATGACTCAAAGTACGACCACCGACCAATACACTACGGATCCATGAAAAATACTGACTAATATTATGGCCACTAGAGATACAATGTGGATCCATACCTCCATGACATGAACTAATCATAGCCACGAAAAATACACAGTGGAGCTACGAGATAATAAGACATAGCCACAAACCAATACAATGTGGATCTATGTGACAATATATATATCAATATGCTCAAATGATCTCTTTTGCATCCTAGGAAAATCAAATATCAGAATGAATGCTCAAACCAAGGTCTTCGTCCCAATCCTGATGTGGTATGAATCTATCCCAGTGAATAGATTTTTTGATGTCGAACATGGTAGAAACCAATTGATTATCGGTCATTGAGGTAAACCATTAATAAGTGTGAGGGAAATCACCATTGATGTCAATGACTCCCAAGGTACCCTAGTACATTCTAGAAAATGTGAATAAATGAGTTGAGGTCAAACATTCGTGGAATCATCTGATCAAAGGTCAATGATGTAAACCTACTACAGGAAGCGAGGAGGATTTCCATTGAGGCATGTAGGTCCCAAGGTACTAACTAGTTTCTAAGTTTAATTCTCTGATGATGTGTTGAAGTCGACAGGAAAAGACTCATCGAAGGAGGTCCTTGATGTGTCCCCCATCATCGAAATGAAACTGACATAGGAAAGTGTTGTAATATGGTGAATCAAATCAGTATGGACTAACACAGGAAATGGAAATTGGAAATAATGCAGATGGATGATTTGAAGTGAAACTTCCCTTGAACATGATGAGGCATGAAAACTAAATTAGAAGCATTGACTCGACGAGTACCAAGAATGTAATGTGATGACAATAAGAGCACTCTTCGACTGGACGAAAAAGTATGGCGACACATGGAATTTGTATGACTTAGATACAAGTGGATTACCCAATTGTAAGACAAGACGCAAATAGGTTCCATGTTCAAGGGTGACCATAGCTTCCATAAAGGATTCCCAAAAACTTGACCCACTTCCTTCAATTTCCCCCCCACACAAATAGATGAGTACCTCTTTTTCATTTAATGAGCTCGAGGAGAGTAACACATGCTCGATATAGCTCACCTTCGGTAAGTTCCTCTTCCTTTATTTAATGAACTGGAAGTAGTGAGTGTTTGTTCCCATATAGGTCCTTCAATTTATAGTTTAGCGAGTCGAGAGAAGGAAAACTCAGTGGTTTTTCATGTTTAGAGAGTCTAAAAAGAACTTAAAGGCGAGTCCATGGTTTTCCTTTTTCGTGATTTTTAGTCAACGAGGTCCGAAAAAGTATAAAATGAGACGACGCAGAACTCTTCTAACCAATATTGATTAGAGTGTTCATTTTTTCGTAATTATTCTCATGAGGCCAAAAAAGAGATAAACTACCACTCGAAATACTCCCTTTCAAACATTTTAACAAGTATGAAAGGAAGAAAGATCAATCGGCAATATTTTCACATTTAGAGAGTCTAAAAAGAGCTTAAAGGAGACTCTAGGGGGGTTCCTTTTTGTATAAACTTTACGAGTCCGGAAAAATGATAAAAGTATACTCAGTTACATTCTCATGGATTTACGAGCACGAGAAAGAACAAAAGACTAAGCTCATAATTGGTTTCATTTTTACACAAGCTTGAAACAAAATTAAACTATGCTTGTAAATTCCCAACATAATTTCCAAAGGTTTTGAGGGATACCGGTGGATGGTTGGTACTTTGCCCCCAGCTTGAAAATCTAGTGGCTTAATTCTAGAATGATAATCAAAGGCTGGAGATATATCTACCCAAGCTTTGTTTCATTCATTGACTTTGAGGTTGTTACAAATTTCTGTATCATATGGAGAAAAAGGATAAGGGAGGATGAAAATAAGGTTCAAATACAAGACCTAACGAAATACTCGACTCAACATCTATGATATCTAGCTAAAGACTTGACTCAATATCTATGAAAAGACTCGACTAGATATGAGAGGTGAGTTTTTTCGTTTTTTAATGAGCTTGACATATGAAAATAACTATGCTCAAGACCTCTTTTTCACAAAGAAGAAAAACTATGCTCAATATCTATGTTTCATTTTTTAATGATCTTTCCACAGAGAAACAAAACTATGCTCAAGACTTTTGTTTCATTTTTTAACGAGCTTGCCACAGAGAAGAAAAACTATGCTCAAGACCTATGTTTCGTTTTCTAACGAGCTTGTCACAGAGAAGGAAAACTACGCTCAAAACCTCTCCTTGATCATGGCTTCCAAGAGGACACTTTTCGGGAAGGAATACATGTCAAGGGACAAATTTCAGCCATGGCTTCTAGGAGATCTTCGTTAGATGGAAGAAAAACACCCCGGAAGGAATACATGTTGACGACCTTGATAAGGGTAGGGAGATCTGGATTTAATATCCCTATCGATGAGATGACCATATCAACTATTGGATCTAAGTTAGGAGAAGGGAGAGATTACCTCTCGTGCGGGGTTGAATGCATGGGGTAGGTCGTTATATAATTGACTCACGATGGGACAAACATCACTAGCATGTATGGACCGTTTAGGGAAGAAGGATGGTTGACGATCAGATGAGGGTCAATGAATGAAAGTTGGTCGAGCATTACTATGTTTCCGTTGTGAGGGAAACATATAACTCGAAAGAGAGTGGACACAAAATATCTCATAACGTAGACATAGTCTCACCCGAGGAGTAGGTTAAAGTCCAAGGGGTCATTAACTACCATCACATCGGCGTAGACCATTTTTCCTTCCAAAGTAACTGGAAATTGACGAAGGATCCCTAAAGTCTAACTAACTCTTCTATCAAAGGCCAACAAATTCTAAGTCACAGGCACAAGCTGTAGGGAACCAAAATATTTTCAAGTATTCGCAGATAAGATACTAATACAAGAACCTTTGTCTATTATAGTGTTAGGAATATTCCTATCACAAACTTGTATGGTGATTGGAAATGCATGTAATAAGGAAGACAAGGTTCTATCAAATCATTCCAATTAATAGAAATCATCGTATTTCTTGAAGGGGGTGCCATCGAGATGGGCAGAGTTACCCCTTGTCCGGGTGAATCAGTATTAACGAGGTAGACCTAAGAGACATCCTCACTCTTTGAATGAGGAGTGGGATTGACTGATGACAGAACAATATTGACCACTTTGGTTTCACTCTTAAAGGGAGGAGTGGGATTGATCAATGATGGACTCAGATCGACCACTTTGGGTTCACTCTTTAGATGAAGAGTGGGGATGACCAATGACAGAACTAGATCAGTCACTTGGGTTATTGTCTCAACTTAGGATGAAACCATATTGACCACCTGATCAATAGGACTGACTGGGGATGGAACTGGATTGACCAATCCATCAACTAATGATGAGTTGGGAGATATATTACAATAACCAGTTGAAAGTTGAAGCTTTTCCAAAAGATAAGAAGCATCGTCCATACGAGAGAAAAGATGAGATTGATGATCACCTTCGCATAACATACAAGGAAATTTGGCAATTCTCTTCTTCTTACCAACCTTAACATCACTATCTGATGGGGTGTCACCAACATGTCCCGCAGGGGCTGATGACATGGAACACCACATTTTTAATACCTTGGGGAGACCATCGAAATCCCTCAGAAAGTGGTTACCCTTACAAAGACTACAAGGGAATTTGGGTTTCATATTATTTTTTAGAGACTTGTTGACTTTATCAACACTCCTAGTATGATTAACAACTGGTTGCTCATATCCAACATGAATTGATGTGGTTGGAGGCTTGGTCCCTTTCTGTTTCTTCTTCTTCTTCTCTTTCCTCTTTTTCTTCTTCTTATCAAATTGGATACTCGCTTTAGATATTTCACTAGGAGAAGAAGGAGAAAAGGAAGGAGACTTGACGAGTGAAGAATAAGAAAGGTCAACATGAGGTTGATGTGAAAGTGGTGTGCTTACATCTGAATCATTAGGTGCATCCAAAGAACTAGGAAGATTCAAGATCACCAGAGTGGGGAACAACCAAACCAGTAATTCAATGGTGAGTCCCAGAAGAGTTAGTGTGGCAATGCACGGAGGACCAACGTTTCCAAAAGAAGGAAAAATGAAACATTCCTTGGGAAAAAAGGTTCCTTCATTGGTACTCCTAGGAATTGGTACCATTGAAACAGACTCGACCTAAGGTCCACTAAGGAAAACAAGCAACACACACTAAAAATCTAAGAAGAAAACAATCAAATAAACCTTCCCACAATGAAATCACTAGTTGGTGATGAAATCCAACATCGTGAGATCAATATAGGAAGGGGTTGGGATATAACAGGTGGATCAGTTACGTTGGTGACTTGCTTAATGGACTTACACCTTGGTGCAAGTTCCCACACTATTTTACCTGTGGATGTACCCTCCAAGGAGCCCAAGTGAGTTTGACCAACTTCTTCCCTAGGTATGATAAAGACTCCCCTTCACCTTCATCTTGTGTATCAACCCTACATATATAGGCCACTAAGGTTACCAACTCACAGTCAGCCTCCGGATGGGTACAGTCGAGAGTCGGAAAGGAACTTATGGGATGGATAAAAAGTATGAAATTCTTCAAGAGAACTAAATACAAGTGGAGCGGAATACTACTGAGAACCCTGAACAGATCCATGATCCACGAAGCTTCGAGACCAAATGAAACCATTTGTTTCTCAGGAATAACCCCTAGTATATGATCTCTCTTCTACGTGGGTTAAGCTTCAGAGGGGAAATCTTCACTGCTCTCCCACACGTGACCTTGTGTTTAACCCCTGTGTGAGAGGGGGATCTTGACTATGATTATACGAACAATTGGATTTACCGCTCCCTAGAACAATATTCTATGTTTTTCTGATGGCTTTGGAAAGTTATCCTCACAACTTATTCCAAAGCCCTACACTTTAAAATAATGTAGGTTTTCTACCAGATAAAATAAAAGTGTCTGATCAATTTTATAAGTGCTTCATTTTAGGGATTTTGTTTACTCAAGGGTGCGAAAGTGAAACTTATGATGTTTTATACTAGACTCCAAAAGAATGCAAAATAATGAGATGCAAATATTTTTCTTCAATGAATCCTACATAAGGGATGGAGAAGAGGTTCAACTTTCTTTAACAAAACACCCAATTCCCAAATGCAATCTACCTATCTACACTACCCAAAATCAAGAATGCAACTATCTTCTTTGTTTTATTCTAATATATAAGGAAAGAAAATGCAAATCCTTTAATTCTCCACTACTTTCAATCAAAATGAAAGAGTCGAATGCAGATACAAAAGACACAAAGCATGCACTCACAGGATAATGAGAATTGAAAGAAACAAGTATGATAACTCAGTCAATCAAGGACTCGACAATCAACAAGAATTCAAGGAATACAAGAAAGCTCAGAGAAGAATCCAAAAAATGATAGGGAGAAAGAGAAATCACTAAAATGTCTTGACAAAACAAGAAGTAAGAAAGGGAGATCCAAGCTAGGTTGTGGTAAGCATAAAGTCTGAAATCATTCAAAGAGGAAAGATTTGAAAATTAACTTAATACCAACAAACGTTTGCAGGCCTTTTCAATCAGTCAGCTAACCAGAAACTTTGCAAGACTCAAACCAAACCAAGAAAAACAAGGTGAATCAATCTCACAGTTTGGAAAAGGTTGCAATATCAAACAAGACAATGAAAGAAGTGATATGAACCTAGTCCTCAACCCAAACAAAGTCAAAAGAAAAATTATAGACTCTAGGAAAAATACCTCCAACAAAGGGCTGAGAAAAATAGGGCAAAATACCTTAGATATTCCCAAAACCAAAGAGTAGTGCTCCCTAAAACAAAGAGACAGTGCTCTATAGTGCTCCCTAAGAGACCAAAGAGGAGTGTCGATCAGATAACCAACTCTCTGATAGCCCCTCTTGGGGAGCATAGTCATGTAGATGCTTGAATATGAGCATAACAAAGAAAAAAATGAATAGAGACTGGCTTGGTAACTTAGACTATTGCTTGATGAAACAGAGGGAAGAGGGAAGGCTAAGAAACAATCAACCAAAAAATGTCAAACTAGGCAAAGGTTTAGATGATCCAAGGAAAGACAAGTCAATGTACTTCCCCAGTGGAGTCGCCAATTTCTGTTATGGAATAATTCCCCTGCGGACAGGTGAATATCCCCCTGGATTCTAGACCCCTAATACCAAGACAAAAAACCACAAATGGACACTAACATCCCTTTGAATTCATATTAACTAATCAAAAAGAGAGAGAGGGAGAAAAAGTGTGATGCACCTTGTTTCAAATTTTGTCCTAGTTGTTTCTGATTCGAGTTCGATATTCAAACTCCTTAGAATAACTTGGCACCTGCAATGCAATGAAAAACAAAGATAAACAAATAACTCTTTCTCTACAAGTTTAGATTAAACAAATCCATCTAGAACATTAGACAAGAACATGCAAGAATACACAATATTGAAGGGAGCATACCAAGTATATTGATGAGAACTTTAAGGAGATACTTACAATCATGGATGGTGTTGCAACATCCTCTCCAGGTACTCCTCATCCAACCCCTTGCTCGATGATACCAAGATCATAAGTTTGATATCTGAATGCTCCCCTTCTTCACCTTGGAATGAACTCCTTTTATAGGCTTGGGAGGCTCAAACACTATGAGTATATTTGGGGATTAGTTGAGGATATGAATCCTTTAGGTTAGGATTTTATCCTAGTATAGTGCCATAGGATAACATTTGATCCAAACCAACCTCATATCCAAGAGTTGGCCTTCAGAAAGAGGCGGAATTCTCCAAATTTTCCTCCAACCAAAATCAATGCTCTCTTATAGTTAGAGATAGAGCGTTGATCCTAGATTAGAGATTCCTAAATAATGTAAAGGAGGCATTTATCTATGGGGTATCACCCTCTAAGTATGGATAGGGGGCTCTACCCTTCAAAAATTCCCAAATATTGGTCGATTTTTCAAGTTAAAAGTGTGTTTTTGGCCTTGAAATGGTGGGTTTCTTCCTCCGGTATGACTTAAGGATCATGGAAAATCTTCTTTAATGGTTTCAAGGATTTAAAACACATATAAACACATAGAAAAGTGAATATGACACTTGGTGACACTTGCGACACTTACCAAGGCGCATACGACACTTTTACGACACTTGTGGCACTTAAGGTGAGATACTTAAGTGTGGCATTTTAATGTGTAACACAAGGGGAGTGGGAATTATGAGTATTCTCATAATGAGAAAGATGAGGGGCTTCAGAGTGGTACTCCTAGTGCTTACCCTTATAAATAAAGACAATGTGTTTGGAAATGACTTTCATGTGGTTATTTATGTCATCCATGTCTTGAAAGAACTGCTTGAGCTGGTCAAGATCCCCTAGGTTCCGTTTGATCATAAAGACATCATTGGATAGTTGGGTGAAATTAGTTTCCCATTTGTCTCTAGTGTGAGAGTGGGTGGAAGGTCCCATTATGGAGGCTTACAAAGAGAACTACCATAATGATCACCAGGATATAAGAATTTTAATGGGCTAGGTGCCAAATAAGGGTGCTAGGAAGGAGATCGGGTGCAAAACAAAGCTTAAAAATGATAGGTATTACAACGATCAAGGCGAAAAGAGGAAGACAATGGGATAGGTATCAAATAAGTATGTTTTCATTCCACATACTCTATTTATTTATTGTTTTACTCTTGTAGAGTTATACTCCAATATTAATAATTCTATAGTGTCAGAATGTCCAAATTCTTAACAGGAAGAAAGATGTAGGAATTTTGCAACTAGAATGTAGGAAGCTAAGTTGTGCAGAAATTGATCTGATTTGTGCTCTTTCTATGCTGATATTTTTATGTTCTATGTCTTTCACAAGGGTTATGGTTTTTTTCAGGGTACCTACAGACAAGGGTTTTCCCTGTTGTTATCACTGAAATTTCATCTGCAACATTGCACGCAAATGGTTACGAAATACAACAATGCCAACATCAATTAGTTCACCTGCAGCACCAAAATGCATTTCAAAAGGAAAAAACTATGCAATTGGGAAAAAATTAGCATGCACAAACTCACTAAAGGAAGCGCACGCACAGTGCGCAAGCCAAAGAAGCTCGAGAGTGCACAATGCGCCATATGCACGACTATGTATGAGAAAATTCATGCACTCCTATGAATGGCTCATTTATGGTTCTTTTCGGCCCCCCAACCACTTATGGACTAGCGCCTAGCTTGATTTGACCTTCATATCTGAGAAAAATCTGAATGGGGGGTTGGTCAAGGACCAAAGGGTGCCATAAAGGGCCCCTTTTTCACACTAAGAACCAGTTGAATATTTCCTTGAAGAAATTCTATAAATGGAGGCCATGGGTGCACTAAGAAACCAATATATTCATAGTATTGTTATGCTGCCCCAATTCTCCCTTGAGAATCCTCTTTTCTCCTAGGATCATTCTAGTATCATTGCAATAGGACAATCCATTCACCTCTTGAGGGAATAGGCATTGATTTTCTTCATCATTTTCCATTTTTCTTCCATTGTAAGAAGATCTCTCCATTAGGGAACTCAAGAGCCCTCCCAAGGAGGAAGAGAGGACTCATAAGTCCTCATTTTTCTCTACGGTGTTTTTTCCAACTAATATAGTTATCCATTGGTGGCATAATCTTGATCATTGGTTTATTGTTTATAGTTCTAAAAGTTTCTTATGCATCCTAGTTTTATTTCCTTAGTTGTTTTTATTTTTTTTAGTTGTTTATTTCATGTGTTTGTCTTGATTAATCCACTCACTAAACTTTTTCTTATCTAGCATGCCCAACTAGGCATGAAAGTGTCATTGTTTTTCTCACCCAAGTGATGAAATGGGCACAACAGATTGGCGACCATACTGGAGTTCCTCCATACCTTTCCAACTCAATGGAAATCCTTACTTTCTGCCTTGGGGGTAGTTTACCCATATGATACTAGACTCATCACATTTGATCTAGATAGCGGAGAACCTCATCTCCCCTCTTTGGTAGCTTTCCAGATACCAGTCAAGATTCAGAACATCATGGTTCATCGATGTATCATCGATGAAGGTGCATCCACATGAATCATGTCCAAAACTGTATGGAAAAAACTTGGCTCCTCTGATCTAGTACCATCTGCCATCACCTTGAGATCCTATGATGGTCGACCATCATCCTGTGAAGGGCTCTTCCAAAATGTCCCCATTGAACTCAGGGGAAAAATCATCCTCATCGACAATGATGTTATTGACGCTACACTCAGTTACAATATATTGTTTGGACATAGCTACATGTACACTATGAAGGTAGTAGCCTCTTCTGTGTTTCGAATGATGATGTTCCCCCACAATGGGAAAATTGTCACCATCGACCAAATTACACATTATGAGCCTAACCACTCCACCAACATCGATAATATATTACCTCTTGTCCATACTATCTCATATGCCTATTCACTC
Source organism: Picea engelmannii (assembly GCA_009831015.1). Taxonomy (NCBI): domain Eukaryota; kingdom Viridiplantae; phylum Streptophyta; class Pinopsida; order Pinales; family Pinaceae; genus Picea; species Picea engelmannii. The sequence continues at coordinate 43,719 of ML805981.1, read as the reverse complement.
ATTGATATGGGTCCCGACATTTTCAAGGACCCATCCTTGCTAGAGGCATACCATGGAGCACTACCTCTCATACATCCTTCAGCACAAGTGTGTGTTGTATCTTCCAATGGAACTAGCATTGGAGACACCATTCCTCCCAGTGAGGCCTCTCCACACCTCGACGTCCCACTAGTTGAAGAAATTTTAACTCAAGGATTCCATGAGAACCCTACTACACCACTTATCCCTAATTTCCCCCTCCCCAGGGGAAAATCTCGGTTTGGGAGACAATTCCCCAAGACATTACTCAAATTCCCTTGTTTTACCCCCCACTGGGTGTACAAGCATTTCAAGTAGCCGCAACACTTACCCTTCCCAACATGGTGCTCGCCATCCATGTATGGTATCTACACCCACCCGTGATGGTTCCTCAACCATCTCTCCCTCCTCATTCAGAGGGAATCCCGATGCAGATTCCAGTACTAGCTCCAGCCACGCCAGCCTCACCCCCAATTTCCAGCATCACTATCACAGCTAGGGGCAGACGGAAGAAGAAATATCCCACTTCTCCACTTCCTCCTCGAGTTCAACCTCCTTGCGCACCATAGATGATTTTATGGGCTAAATTTTGCAAATGGGCTAATTTTCCATGGTTTTTCCCAAAAAAAGATTCTCTAATTTCCATTTTTTCTAAAAACGATTCGCCCAAATTCCGTAGAATAAAATTATTTTGCCTATAAAATCCCCAATATTTGATAGAAGCTATATTAAATTCTTAGAAATTTGAATATTTTTACAAAACTATCGCCAAACATTTTACATTTTTCATATTAAGGACTAGTAAGATTAGCCCATATTTCTACATTTTAATATAAATTTCCATCCTTAAAATTATCCATGTTGCGCACTCTGCGAAAGAGAGGGACACCCCACTAATAGATGTCCTTCTCTTCCTGAGTTATGCAATCTGATCCAACTCCCTTGAGAAACCACATTGCTCACCGCTTCTCACATCACGTCCATGTACAGAGGCTCATGTTCAAAATTATCAAATAGATGTTATATGTTCTTTATCATCAGATATTGTTCATGTCGGGTATTTGGTTTTAATGTGTGAAGGTACTTCGTCATCACAAACAGTGCAACCCCTTCATGTATATGTTTGATACTGGCATGCAATCATTCCCTATGAATATTAATTACATCTCCCAGTCACACCCTCCGATGTTCACCTTTAGGGTCCCTACATCTGGCTCTATAGTACTGTCACCTCTACTGCATTTTGGTACTGTCACCCAGTAGCACTCTCCCCCACATGCATTGTTCCATTCATATTTCCCCTTGGTACTTTGACACTCATGCTTCTTTCACCCCCTAGGGATGGGAGTCTCGATAGTCTTATGCACTCCCGAGAATAAGCCACATACTTATTCTAATCATGTTGCTAGCTTTCCCAATGGACTCCCATGTTATCTCATCTCGATTCTATTTTGACTGCACCTCCGTAGTATCATTTAACCCTCCATTTTATCCATAATCAGTTTTCCCATATGCAAATTTCCCTCCATTCATTTACCTCATATAGAAACCCACCCATGGGGGCCCCACCCTCCACTAGTTCTCCTTGCAACTTGTGCCCTCATAGGCCAAGACATCTCGCACTGGGGCACCCATTTCTATATCTGCACACTCATCCCAAATTATTCTTTATTTATTTGGTAATTGCAAAAAGCCTTTGTTTCCAACATTTACTTATCTTTTTGTCATCACCCTTGATGACCTTATTTTTCTTGGTAACGCAACCCATGTCGCCCTTGGTTGAGGCATCCATTCTCCTTTTCTCATTTTGACATCGTTCATAAACCCTGAGTATCCCAAAGTCCATATACCCCTCATCTCTGAGTTTGTCCACTTTGTCACACCTCTGGCACAATTTAACCCCATATATAGTCATCCCCCTGACACTAGATATCATTTTACTATTGCTACCAATCATCTTTCAAACATACCTCCAACCAAGGGAAGTCTTGAGTCTCACCGCATCTTGACTTTGTTCATGTGCCCTATCAGTTCCTGATCTTATTTTGATGGATTTCATGAAAACCTTTTCTTCTTGGAGTCACGTCTCCCTTTCTGTCGACATCAACAAGTTTCCAAAAGGGCGACAGTATCTTGACTCTCATTACCTTTACAATGAGGGGTCTCGGACAACACAGAGAGAACCAACACTGCTCTCTGATTTTGTTGACCCCCATAACATTCGACTTCAACAAAATCTCATGTTACGGTGGGTCTTACTATGTGACTATTGTAGTTTTTTTATACTAGCCGAAGACCTTTGAATTTGTTAGGCCATCAATGCCTACGAGTCATAGACACTTATTATAGGTGTCCTTGCCTCTTTTCAGAGTATGTTCACCATTCAAAATTTCCATATGTTGTTATCAAACTGCCTTGTAGGGCACTGTAGTTATCTACATCAGCATACAAATTCAATTATTATCTTACATTTTGAGTTACATGACACGAGCATGGGGCATGCCCACCTCGTTTCTATACTGATTTTCTTTTTTTTCTCCCTAGAGAAATATTTGAGTCCCACAATTTCCCCTCTCCCTCCGACAAATTTCTCTTGTAGTTCCTCTCATCACTTTTCATTACAATGGAACTCTCAGTAGAAGAAACATTGATGTATTTCAGCTATATATATGCTCCTAACCTCACACATCAGGGGGCATATGTTATCACTGAAATTATGTCCGCAACATTGCACGCAAATGGTTACAAAAATACAGCAATACCAACATCAATTAGTTCACTTGCAGCACCAAAATGCATTTCAAAAGGAAAAAACTATACAATTGGGAAAAAATTGACATGTACAAACTCACTAAAGGAAGTGCGCACACAGTACGTGGGCCAAGGAATCCCACAAAGCACACAATGTGCCATATGCACAACTGTGTACGAGAAAATCCACGCACTCCTGTGAATGACACATTTATGGTTATTTTCACCCCCNTTTTCCCCCCCCCCCCCCCCTCATACACTTATGGATCAGATCCCAACTTGATTTGACCTTCAAATCTGAGAAAAATCTGAATGGGGGGCTGCTCAAGGACAAAAGGGTGCCATAAAGGGCCCCTTTTTCACACTAAGAACCAGTTGAATATTGCCTTGAATAAATGCTATAAATGGAGGCCATGGATGCACTAAGAAACAAAGGTCTTCATAGTATTTTTATGTTGCCCCAATTCTCCCTTTAGAATCCTATTTTCTCCTAGGAGCATTCTAGTATCATTGCAATAGGCCATTCCACTCACCTCTTGAGGGAATAGGCATTGATTTTCTTCATCATTTGCCATTTTTATTCCACTGTAAGAAGAGATCTCCATTAGGGAAATCAAGATCCCTCCCAAGGAGGAAGAGGGGACTTATAAATCCTGATTTTTCTCTACGGTGTTTTGCCAACTAAAATAGTTATCCATTGGTGGCATAATCTTGGTCATTGGTTGATTGTTTATGGTTCTAAAAGTTTCTTATGCATCCTAATTTTATTTCCTTAGTTGTTTTTAGTTTGTTTACTTGTTTATTTCATGTGTTTGGCTTGTTTAATCCACTCACTAAACTTTGTCTTGTCTAGCAGGCCCAACTAGGCATGCAAGTGTCATTGTTTTGCTCACCCAAGTGACAAAACATGTACAACACTTGTGTTATAGCTCTTTGATATATGTACGAGGTAGACAGTAGTACTCGGCCCAATATATCAAGGAACCAACTAAGGAGGCTCGAAAATACCCTTAGTAATACTACCCAATTATCGAGGTACTAGAGAGTATCTTCCCAAGTGTTGTTCGCAGTGACACTATAGCAATGAGGCGGCTGATCGGTTGAGCTAGGCAGGTTCCAGGATGACTAGGGTAAGTTCGTGCACGGGTGTTGTCTGATGCGCTACTACTCAAAGGGGTACCAACAGGGGTTACAAGGGTGGCCAACATATGTGCGCTTAATTACCAATTATATTTCCTGCATGTATGCTTCCCAAACCGTAGATGATTTTAGGGGCTAAATTTCGCATATGGTATAATTTTCCATGCTTTTTCCCAAAAAAAGTTCGGCAAATTTTTTTCTTTTCTAAAAATTATTCACCCAAATTCCATAGAATAAAATTGTTTTACCTTACAAATCACCAAAATTTTATAGAAACTATATAAAATCCTTATAAATTTGAATATTTTTACAAACATTTCGCCAAATATTTTACATTTTGCATATTAAGGACTAGTAATATTAGCCCATGCTTCTACATTTTAATATATATTTTCCATCCTTAAAATCATCCATGTCCCCAACCATGTATTTGTGCATTGAACAACAAATCTACATCGCTACCCTGGAAAAAACAATCAGCCACACTTCTTGCCTAGGAAAGAGCTTTGATACCACTTGTGATATACATGAAATAGTTAATAGAACAAGCAAATATACTGCACAAGTAACAAGAAAATCAAATATAAAGTAGAAATATAGAGTAGAAATAGAATATTGATATCACAAAATAATTAGTTCACTTGCCTCTTCGAGGGGGAAACCTCCAAATGAGTAGAGCTCTCTTAAAATAATCCTCAACAACTTACAATGAGGAGATGCATTCTTTAAATATAGTTCACAACCAAAAATAACACTGGCCAATGCCATGGGCCAATACCAAGGTCAAATACCATGTGTTATCGTTAACTAACTTATAACACTCCACTAACCAACCTCCTAACTACTAACAAGGAGGGGTTAGGGATGGATCCTAACATTTGATAATGTAGCAGAATAGTCTATTTTGTACAACAGTTGTAACAACATGAATGTGAAACAGGTCCTATGCTATGTATTGATCAGAACCAATATTCTATTTGTAAAAATATATTATTTAGGAATGTATAAATGATAGGAACCCTCTCTGGTTAAATTGGATGGGCATAAGAGAGGAATATAGTGTGTGATAAACGTCTATAGAACATGTTGTATCATCTCTTTACTTATAATATGAGTATATCGGTTCGTGTTATCTAAGTATCAATTTGTGAGTGGTTTCAATAGCCCTGATTGGTGAAGGAAGGGCCCCCTTCACTAATCAGGTGCTACAATTTCATTTGTTTTATTAAGTAGATTCATTATAGTTCGCTTCATAATTTTAGTGCTGTAATGATTTTTGGTTTGTGTGGATTGTTACTTATCCCTGATTGTTGTTAATAATACGAGATATTACTTGCACAATTTGGTCGATTGTTGGAATTGAGAATCTATGTTGATGTTGTTACTTATACTAAATTAGAGTCTCATTATGGTTTTTTCACTATTGGATTCTTTGTTAACAAATATTATTTCTTATTAAATTATACTAGGTGGATTCTCTTTAAAATTATCGTGAGTCCAATATTGGTCGAGAGTGTTATTACACTGTTTTCTATTCTGCAATTGATATTTCTTTTTAACAAGATTGGTGTGGATAGAGAGCGATTTCCCTTTCAATGAGTGTTGCATGAATTGAATGTGGTTCCCTTTTCAGTAAGGAATTGTTGGATTGAGTGCAATTTCCCTTGTTCATGACATTTCATAAGGTTTTAACAAAACAATTTGAAAGTGTTCTTTCTTTCAAGATATAATAAATTGGTTAATTTGTCATCCATTTGCTACACGATCATTAGAATCATCAACACTACAGAGGAAATTCCATCCTGCATAGACTTTGTACATATCCTTGAAACAAAATATGATCCCTAGATTGATAATTAATTCGAGTGTTGTTTAGTTGTCCTAGAATCGTTTAAAGGGAGGTTATAAGGGCGCAAAAGTACAATTTAGTGTTGGATTAGTTGCATTAACTTTGGTTCTAATGAGGCCTGAGAAGTAAATATGAAAGGTAAGAACCTACACATTTATCACCAACCCTTGGGTTCTCCCTGATAGACTCTCATCTCACTTGCACCAGAGGATATAGGATGCATGGGTGATAAAGCATATAGGATGCACGAATAGAGTTAGGGGAAGACCCCTAAAAAATATTAAGTTTGCAAGTAGAGGATTTCAAGGAAAAACAGATCAAGGAATAAAAACAGATGCCCTAGAAAAATGGTTAAATCTTCTAGAAGGTTATTTCTTTGTTCACAATTTTTCCAACAGCGAAAAGATCACCTTCTGACTCCTTAAGACTCTCCCCCATGTCAAACATTGGTGAGAAACTTAATAGGATAAAAGTTCAATAAAGGAGTCTGGAATATATGGGGTCGATCCCACTTGGTATTTTTTTATGGATGTGGTCAAGGAACAATATTACCCTATTGGTAACTATGATGACCAGTACATGAGATGGACCATGTTGCGTCAAGAGAGGGGACAAGAAGTTTCAGAGTTCACCAATACCTTCCATATCTTGTGCACCAAGATGGGTATCAAATATTCTAAGAAAAATTTGGTTCTAAAATATCATGGGGCTCTACACAGGTACATCCAAACCGAAATGGAATTTCTGGAAATCTCATTGTTGGGAGTTTCCTATCAACAAAATCGAGCAGAAATTAGGCACCAGAACAAACTGGATTTCGGGTTTGCATATCCGAAATTGTTAGAAAAACAGGACCGTGGAGCAATAAAATAAAAACAAATGCGGAAACAAAACACAGAAGATACACAATACAAGAGAGACACAGATTTACACGGTTCACCTAGTGTGGGCTACGTCCACCAAAGAAATTGTTAGGTCCTTCCTTTATTATTATCCACCAAATGAAGGGATACAACCTATAGCAAAACCTGTTGTAACTTCCTCTTCTTTCTCTCACAGTCTCCTCTCTCAGAATACAATATTCACCATCATAAATAGCTGCAATACATTTCCCTCATAAAAGAGGGTTACCTTCTAGGGAAAAAAACCCTAACATAATCTCTACCGTTAGTTCTGCGACTTTATAATGAACGGTCTAGATTTACAGTGAAATTACACTATACTTTTACAAGGCAATTTTTCCTTTGGGGGCTTCACCCCCGAACCCCCGTTGGGGGCCCGCTTGCCCCCAGACCCCCCAGCCAGGGGGATAGCCCTGCCGGACCTTGCAGAGGGGGTATCCCCCCTCTGCACTCCCCTGCATGGAAGAGTGTACATACTTCTGGGGTGTAAATACTTCATGGGGTATAAACATGGCTGAAAGCAAGGACCTCTCAATCAGGAAGATAATCAGGCTCCACAACCAACAATCTCCCACTTGGAGACTAATCTCAAGAACTCCACCGTTGTTGTATATGTTGGACTCTGAACCTTCTTGGACCTGGAAAATTTCTCATCTTCATCTTCATTCTTGAATACCAACTGAAACTAAGCAGGAACTCAGTTTCTCCCTGGTTACTCCCTTTGTTAACATGTCTGCAAGATTCTGGATAGTGTGTATATTTTCCAACTTCAAATGTCCATCTTCCAAGGTGGATCGTATGAAGTGGTACCTCAATTGTATATTCTTAGTCTTCGAATGGAAGGCTGAGTTATTTGCAAGGTGAATGGCACTCTAACTGTCACAGTACAACCTGTTGTTCTCCTGCTTCTTTCCCAATTCCTCCATAAACCTCTGTAACCAAAGCATCTCTTTACTAGCCTCTGTAGTAGTAACATGCTTTGCCTCTGTTGTTGAAAGTGCAACAACCTTTTGTCGTTTCGAAATCCAACTTACTGTTGTTCCACCTATAGTAAAAACATACCCTGTGGTTCTCCTCCTACTGTCTTTATCACCTGCCATATCTGATTAAACATATCCCTGTAGAAAAGTGTTTGAACCTCCAAAATATAATGCATGAGTAGTAGTACATCTCAAATACCTGAGAATCCACTTTATTGCCTCCCAATGTTCTTTACTTGGATTTTTCATATACCTGCTCACAACTCCCACTACATGTGCAATATCTGGTCTTGTGCAAACCATTGCATTCATCAAGATACCAACTGATGATGAACAAGGGACCCTGGACATGTATTTTATCTCCTCCTGTGTCTTGGGACACATTTCCTTAGTTAATTTGAAATGGTTGGCCAAAGGTGTACTAACTGGTTTTGTATTCTGCATTCTAAACCTCTCCAACACCTTCTCTGTGTACTCACCCTTAGACAATGTAAACTTGCGATTTTTTCTATCTCTTGTTATTCTCATGTCAAGGATTTTCTTTGCAGCACCCAAATCCTTAATCACAAATGAATTGGATAATTTCTTCTTGAGCACATTTATATCCTGCATATTACACCCTGCAACAAGCATGTCATCTACATACAATAAAAAGATAATAAAGCTTCAATTTTCTAGCCTTTCAAAATAAACACAGTGATCAGAATGACATCTACTATAACCCTGTTCTGTCATAAACCTGTCAAATTTCAAATACCAGGACCTTGGAGCTTGCTTTAGGCCATACAATCTCTTCTTCAACCTGCATACCAAATTCTCCTTCCCTTTGACCTCATACCCCTGTGGCTGCTGCATATAAATCTCTTCCTCCAAATCCCCATGGAGAAAATTTGTTTTTACATCTAATTGTTCAAGATGCAAATCTTCTACTGCCACAAGATGTTGGAAATATTGTCATTGATGGCAAAGGCTGAGGCAAAAGAGTTTTCATGTAGAGTTCTCAATAAGAAAATCAGTGTATGGTCGAGTTTTGGATGGGCACGTATGATCGCTGAAGAAGGTCACTGACAGCCGTCAGATCTGTAGAAGCTGCGAGGAAGATAAGGCAGATAGCGTGTGGGCCAGGTAGTAGGTGCTTCATCGGAGAATCGGGAATCGGAGTTTCGCGAGTCCCGTGAACAATTGCATCAGACATCGCAAAATCGCGATATGCGATTTCCCGATAGCGTGTGGGCCACCCTGGAGGACAGGTGGCAGGTCAAAGGGTCGTCGGAGGAGCAGCGTATCGAGAATCGGCAAACTGGTATTCCCGTGAACGAAGGATCAAGGAAATCCCTAAAGGAAACCCCGATGTGGGATCTGAACCATCCATTCAGTGGGACGCGTGTCAGGATTTCCTGAGGACAAGAAAGTTGAGACATCGAAAGTCTCAAAATCCCGAGAGTTAATCTAAGACGTCCATCTGGAAGGACGTGTGGCAAAGGATTGGGCGTCGTCGGCACTTTTTCCATCAGGAAATCGGAGATCCCAGTGACAAAGGATTTGTGCATTGTGAAATTGTGATCAGTGAAACCCCGATCAGTGGGGAACAGCTGTCATCACAGCAGAGAAGGAGGACAGCAGCGTAGTGGAGAACAGCTGTCAGCGTAACGGAGTGTCAGGATTTGGACGATCAGGAATTCCGTGGGTGTATGCATTGAGGCATCACAAACCCCGTAGCCCCGACGGGGTAAGGTTATGGTCACAGAGTGACGGTCACATTGACTAGGAGCTAAGATTAGGAGGGCTAGCGTATGAAAGGATCCATCGGGGATCGGAGAATCGCGAGTCTGGAGGACTTGTAAATTTTGACATCGCAAGTGCCGAAATTATGATAGGAGGAGCCACGACAAGAGGTAAGGCCACGGTCGTGGGGTAATGGTCATGTGGACCCGGAGCTGAGCCAGGAGGGCCAACGCGTGGAGAAAAGGAGCTCATCAGAAATTGGGGATTCGAGTGAACAGTGACTCTCAACAGCGTAAAGTCCGAAATCCCGAACCCCAATATCAAGTCGGGAAAACCACGGTTAAGTGTAGAACGCCGTGAAGGTTAACAGGACCTGTGGATCAGGCATTTGCAGAGGGATTTCATTGGAGGAATCTAAAGAGCCACTTTGACTCAGCATCATAAGATATGCCGAAACCCGATTTAAATTGGGCGCATAGGGTTAATTCAAATTTTGATGTGGGACCCGATTTCCCCGGAGCAATGAATATGGACCCAGGGCAATAGGGATCGAAGCAGCGGTGAAAATTTTTCACCCATGGTTTTAAGAAGGGGTCAATGCTCGTTTGCTAATCGCGGATCGGCAGGGCAAAGTAGAGCGGTTGCTACTGTCATTTGTGCAAGCTGCAGGGAAGGCTTGAGGAGGGAGGAACCTCATTGTGGCAGACGGGTGGCAGATCTACATTGACAGAGAGTTCTCTGCAGTGGGTTTAGCAACTAGAAGAGCAGATTCATCATCTCCAGGTTTATTGTCTTGTTTAATAAGTGTTTAGGAGACTTTTGCAGCTTCCTTGCAGTCAGTAGATCTGTGTTTCCTTTAGAGATAATTGCAGTTGTTGTCATAGCCACTAGAAAATTGTGTAATGATGTGATTTCGGGATACAAGTCTTAATAAGATGCCAGAACTGTCTCTTCTAAAAGAAGATGATGGCCAGCACATAGAACACATGTGAATCCAGGGTTGAAACTGCTTGATCCAGTGTGAAAATAGATGAAATGCGGTCAGCAGTGAGTCTGAGGGTTAAAGCCTTCAGTAGAAGCATCCTACTAGTAGAAACTGGTGTTATCTATAGGGGGTTGAAGCTCCCTTCCAGGAAAGGCTGGTAAACGAGAGAAGGTTGCAGCCTTCTGCAGGTAGAAGCCTGTGTACTAGTATGAGTCTGTACTAGTACAATGTTGTAAAACGTTTTCTTAATAATAATCATTGAAGACAGAGACAACAGTAGCGGTGGTTTTCTCCCGATTTGGGTTTCCACCTTAAATCCTGGTGTTCATGTGATTTACTCATGTGCGTTGGTTTATTTGTTATTTAATGCACTAAATTACTGCTTAATAGACATCTGATGAATGAAGAAATTCATAATAAGATCTCCGAATGCACTCTTTTTTTCTTAAGACTATACAATAGCTAGTCTCTACAAAGTAGCCTAAGGTTTTTCAGTGAAAGAAAAGAGAAAATCAATTGATTGCTTGAAATACTAATTCACCCCCCCTCTCATTATTTCTCAACACAAGACTTAAAATAGTCCTAATTGAAGTCATTTTAACAAAAGGAGAAAATATTTCATCAAAATCTATACCTTTCTTTTGTGCCAACCCCTTTACAACAAGTCTAGCCTTGTACCGCTTTTCTCCTCCATCTTCTTCCTTCAACTTGTAAACCCATTTATTCTACAATGCTCTTTTTCCCATAGGCAACTAAACCAAGTCCTAAGTCTGGTTATTTGCCAAGGAATCCATTTCCTCTTTCATGCCTTGCTCCCACTTCTTTTTGGTGTCTACCTGCATTGTCTCTTCATAACATTCTGGTTCACTAGAATCAATCAACAATAAATAATACAATGAAGGAGAGTATCATTCAGGGGGTATACTTAACCTGGTAGATCTTCTAACAACACTTGCAGGTGTTTGAGGTACCTGCTGCTCCTGTTGTTGTACATTTTGATTTTCTTGTTCCTTTGGAATTTCTTTTTCATTGATCTCATCAAGCACTGTGTATTCTTGTTTTTCTTTTTCATGTTTCTTTCCGTGCAACTAATCTTTGTACATGACCTTCTCATTGAATATGACATCTCTACTCCTAATGATTTTGTTATTTTCATAATCCCATAAGTGATAACCAAAATCATTAACACCATATCCAATAAAGGTGTTTGTTGTGGAGCCTGATTATCTTCCTGATTCAGAGGTCCTTGCTTTCAGGCGTGTTTATACCCCATGAAGTCTTTACACCCCAGAAGTATGTACACTCTTCCACGCAGGGGAGTGCAGAGGGGGGGTACCCCCTCTGTGGGGTCTGGGGGGGCTATCCCCCTAGCTCGGGGGTCTAGGGGCAAGCGGGCCCCCAGTGGGGGTTCGGGGGCGAAGCCCCCGAAGCAAAAATTGCCTTGTAAAAGTATATTGTAATTTCATTGTAAATCTAGACTGTTCATTATAAGGTCGCAGATCTAACGGTAGAGATTATGTTGGGTTTTTTTCCCTAGAAGGCAACCCTCTTTTATGAGGGAAATGTATTGTGGCTATGTATGATGGTGAATATTGTATTCTGAGAGAGGAGACTGTGAGAGAAAGAAGAGGAAGTTACAGCGAGTTTTGCTATAGGTTGTATCCCTTCATTTGCTGAATAATAATAAAGGAAGGACCTGGCAATTTCTCTGGTGGACGTAGCCCACACTAGGTGAACCATGTAAATTTGTGTCTCTCTTGTATTGTGTGTCTTCCTTGTTTTGTTTCTGCATTTGTTTTATTTTATTTCTCGGCGGTCCTGTTTTTCTAACAACTGGTATCAGAGCGTAAGGTAACTCGCAGGAAAAGAGGGTTCCTGGTTCGAGTGGGAGCAATGTCGAAAGATGGAAAGCTTAGGGTCGAAAGATTTAATGGCCAAAACTACCAGTTATGGAAGATGTAGATGGAAGACTATTTATATCAGAAGGATCTATTCCTACCATTGAGTGGAGTAGCAAAGAAGCCGGCGGCCATGAAGGATGAAGAATGGGAGATTCTTGACAGAAAGGCTCTAGGAATGATACGGCTGAGCCTGGCAGCATCGGTGGCTTTCAATATTTCGAAAGAAAAGATAACGAAGGGTTTGATGGATGCGTTGGCCAAATTGTATGAAAAACCCTCGGCGTCGAATAAGGTATTTCTAATAAAGAGATTATTTAATATGAAGATGTCAGAAGGTGGGTCTGTTGCAGATCATTTAAATGAATTTAATACGG
>ML805981.1:9656-20143 GCA_009831015.1 Picea engelmannii | reverse complement strand
CATTCACAAACTGAATCAAGTAATTGCTATGTTTTTTATACACTGGAAGAAATCAGATATGGATTATATTGATTAAATTATATCATTTGCAAAAGACTAAGATAGTTAAAGTAGTCATTAACCAAATGCAAATTGATACACATAAACATAAAACAAAATATTGATATTATGAAAAGCTAAAGCTGTAGCAGAATATCAAATTCTGTCTCAGTCTGTATTAAAATTCCATATCCCTGTTCTCCCACGAATGAGAATGGTATTATTACAAAAATAATAAGTATTTATAGGTTTTTCCACAGGGTAAAACCTCCCTGTGGAAGTTATCAAACTGTTTACATAATCTGGGAAGATATTCCCAAGATCAACTAAACTAGGAAACTAAAATGAAACCAAAGTATCTAAATATCCTCTAAACTGTCCATCAAATCCCATGCAATTTCGAATTCACCTGAAAAGGATCCAAAATAGACAAGTTAGAAGACTCTTTTACCAATAAAATGATAAAAATTAAATTCTATAGACTTAGCTACAGAATCATCTGATTATGTAGCTAGTCAAAATAAGATACAGGATCAGAATTGAAATTAAATCAAATCTTTTTAATAAAATCAAATTGAATTAACAACCAAACGAATCATTTCATTTGAAAATTCCATATCGTTTGAAATCAAATAGAATCAAAATCCAATAACCGAATAGACAGACAGGCATACTCTGTTTCGACTGTAGTCATAAATCGAGTAGACAGAATCAAAATTAAACAATTTTGAAAATCGTTTCATATCCAATTTGAAAGCAATGCAATCAAACAAATCGCAGGCAAACGTTGTGTTTTTCCAACAACAGAAGATACGATCAGATCAAAACAAAATCGTTTTTAAAATTATCATAGCTGTCATGATATCAAACGATTCACGCCACAAGTAGATTAATTCAAACAGGTGCAAGAATCAACTCATATAAAATCGTAACCAGATCGATTTGAATTTGATCACAATCATAATAGAATCGACATAAGTCATAATTGGTTATTGCAAAATGGGCAAATAAACTTGATTGGCATTGAATGAAATCATTAATTTCAAACAAATCATGATTGAGTTTAACATAAATCGTGAATCCGGATATAACCAATCTCGTTTTACAAATCAAATTCAAACAGAATATCCATTGCAATACGAATCCAACTGATAACATGGTCGAGCTAATTATACTTCAATCAATGCGAATTAACCGGCTGGGGTTCAGCATAATCATTAAGCATTGAATCCATTCCATGATTTGGGCGTGTTTGTACTGACTTAAATAAAAGGCAATGTTTCTAAAGAAATAGAGTCACATTGGAAACGATCCAAATGGTATTCATTTTCTTTGAAAACCGTAACAATTAACCTCACAAAATCGTTACCAATCATAGTGTATGAATTATAACGAAATCGAATCGAACTGTGATCATATTCTAAATTGAGTATAAGAAACATTTCCTGTCTAGAATAGACACAAATAAATTCGATTGACAGCAGAGCATCCATTTTAACTCAACCAAGCAAATCAAATCCATACTAAGATCAATCAAATCGATGAAAATCTAATAGAAGCTAAACTGGGAATGATTGGAAAAACGAAATTCCAATTAGTCAAAGCAAAGCTATATATAGAATGCATGCAATGTAACAGAGCCATTCAAATGAAGTGAACAGATCTGTTTAAAACCGAAACCAAATCGTTATATAAACCTAGTTCATTTATATAAACAACTGATATGAAATCATACCTGTGTAGTGACGAGGCTGCTTGCTTATACCAGCTTCGAGTTTACAACAGCCGTGGTTGATTCCATATTTTTAAACAGGATGGAGCTTGTCGTCTTTTGTTTCTTATCTGTCACTTGTAGCTTGGCCTTTTGACTGGTCGGGACTGCAATCTGGTCCTCCAAATATTGAATCTTTGATTGGAGAATCGGAACATCGATATAATATCGCTCTAACCATGAATTGCATTGATCATAGGGTGACACTGTGGGTTTAGACAGAGCAGGAGAGGGTTTAGGAAAATGACCAAGGGTTTAACAAGGCAGCTTAATGCCTGGGTAGTTAGGTTCGTCCTTTAGGTAGGGGGGTAGGTTCGATACAAAAACATACGAGGGTTCGGCAAACAAACCTTGCGAATAGGGGTATTCGCTAGCCAAGAAACGCTCCACTTCCGAATCAGAGTCCTCACTCAACATGATAGGGTTAGGCTCGACAGGGGTTTTTGGCCTATTCCTTGCCATTCTTGAAATCAAACGTGCATTATTTTTCCCTTTGGTGTTTGCAGTGAGGTTCGGCTTGGGATTTTTGTCACAGGCTTCTTAATGGCCTCTTCACTCTTAGTCACAGTGTGGGGTAAGTCAACAGGAGGGTCGGCTGAGGGTTTAGGCAGTAAAACATGGTAGGGCACCGGGGGTACAACCTTGACCTCGCTCACCACAGGTTTGTCAACCTGTGTAGGGTTTGGATCCTTGAAACCATTCCAAGCAACGAAATTTCTCCAACAATCCCTGTGCAGACTCAAATGACAGACAATGATAATCTTAACAAGCCCATAATGAAAAAGGCTACTGTCAGCCTGGTGTCTTTTGTACTTCTTGGACATTTTACACAGGCTTCGATGCAAATAATTGGGCATATTGAGATGATATCCCATAAAAACCATAAGCAAACGCAGGTGGTGTAAGAATACAAGTCTGTATCGACCTTCGCAGGTCACAAACTGCTTAACTATCATCAATAAATCGTGCCAATGTTGTTTAAGCATAGATACGGGCATACCTATGTCACACGAGGTAACCTTGTGCGAGAGGAAGAGCACTGTCCATGGGACCTCCTCGACCTTGAAATTCTTAAACCACCGTTGTCCAGTGGCAGGAAAACCCGTAGCAAGACTGATAAATTTATCATCAACCTCTAACTGAACATTGTCTACCTTAGCTCGACAGCCATCGAAGGTCATGGAAAACTGTCGAGCTACGCAAAGGTTAAAACCCTCGAAACGTTCCACGAAGGTAAGCCATCCACTGTCTGCCAAATCTTGGCGGGCATTATCAAACATTAACAGGGCATGTTTGCCATTGGGTTCAACTCGCACGACTGGTGCCATGGAGCTGAATGCATGGTAAGGGAAGGGTTCGAATTCATCAAAACACAGTAACAGAGCTGCCCGAACCAACAGCAATGAATCGAGCCAAAAGGGGTAAGCATTAACGCAAGCATGCGAAGGTGGTGGAGTTGTTCACCGCCATGCAAAACAATTATGGTCAAAGTACAACCACCGATATAGTTGTTCAAATCATAATAGTGGATCATCCATTAAGTCATGTGTACAACTAATCAAATCCAATGTGTATTACCAATATGCGCCAGCACTATGCCATAGTGTTCAAAACATTCGACGTATAGGTCAATACCAAAAATCATATATGTGCCAATGTATCAATCAAACGTTTAACCAAGGTGCCAAATCGATATTGCATATAGTCTACTAGCCAATGTTTTTGAAAAGATGAACATAAGGATTATATCATACATATATAAAAATTTAATCAAAACCCCTATGCATTTTATAGAATCAATGATTAGGCAAGTCATAAAATGAAAAACCAAATGCTCAATGTCTTACAAACTCAACAGAACCAAGTTATATAATCAATCGAAGTATGAGAACCGATCAAAGGATCTTGCCAATCGCGTAATGATCAATAAAAGGTAAGCGCAATAGGCATAATGACAAAAGAAATACCCACAGTTTAGATAATGATCGGAAAACAACTTCGAAAGGAGAAGTTTTCACGCTTGCAGTCGTGAAAACTTAACGAAGACAAATATGTAAATGTCGCAAGAAATGAAAATGTCGTCTATTTGAAAAATGCGACGAAAAATTTGATGTTCGTAAGACATAGGTGTAGGCAGCTTATAGGATAATAGAAAAAAGTGAATTGGCTGCCAACAATGGCGACACACTAGTAGAAGCAGTTATCTCTGCAAAAGTAGCAAATCCAAATTAGGACAGCCAAGAAACTTTCAACTCGAAAATAACAACCAAAAAATCGTACAAACATCATCATTAATCATTTTTTTTTCAGCGGTGTTTAAAAAGATGAAAACCAATAACAGTTTTAAGATCAGCAAGTCACGATATTAAAGAAAAAATATTCAATACTGTTGGCATGGCCACTGCTGCCAGTAGGCGTCCATAGCCTCGACAGGGTTTCCATTTAACCCACTCTGACATCTGTATCCTGTCAAGAAGTTCTAGATCATAATAAAGGACATTAAAGAGGTTTCTTATATTTTTTGTAGATTTTCATGTACCCGACATTGCTTCGCTGCCAGCGGGCCTGTTCAGTACCCCGGCGAAGTTGTCTTGGCGCTATGCTTGCGTTTACCCGCTGCCAGCAGACCTGTTCAGTATCCCGGCGGGTTTACAAGCACTTCCCACAGCTCTTATTAATAATTTTATTTTGTTTTTCTTTTATAGATATATAGCTGAGCAGGGTGACGCTGAAAATCTTAATATTTTAACATATTTTTTCAGACCTCATCAGGATTTTTTAGCACTGTCATTTATTCATCTCCAGAAATGTTTTATTTACAAAACAACTTCCTATGACAGGGAGACATCTTTTGAGTCATTCCTTTACGGAAAAGGGACAGCGTAAAAAGATAATAGATGATCATGACAAACTTTGCTCAAAGATTGAAATCAGTAAACTTCTTTCAAGCAACAAAATATTCCAACATAGATATCAGTTTCAGAGATATACCATTGATGTTTGTACAAATTTTCAGAATTTATTTCAGCGAAGAATTTTTTCTATTGTCTTTGTCTGAATAGCTCAGTGTACAGGTATGTGTATGGTTCAAAAACACAAACTAATAAATTCAAATCAAAATAAAAAAAAATAAAAAAACAGAAAGTAAACGAAAACGCAAACAAAAATGAAAAATATGTACATAATATACAAGGGTAATTATCAAGCAAAGTATCTCTTCCGGGCTTGGCCATTCACCGGATAGGTGTTAGGTTTCCCTTCAAGATTCTACAATTGAAAGGAACTAGGACCCAGCTTTTCAGCAATTAAAAATGGTCCAAGCCATAAGTTTTGAAATTTGGTGTGATCACCCTTTCCTTCGTGTGGTTTGTCCCACTTCAAGACGAGATCGCCTACTTCAAAATTCCTATCAGAAGCATAATTAGAATCGAACCATCTTTTAATCAATTGTTGATGTTGATCTAACTTGCGCTTAGCTTGGGCTCTTACTTCTTCTAACTTCATCAAAGCATTAATTCGGTTTTCTAGAGGGGGACAATCTTCTTCTTGGACTTTTTGTGACAATTGAAGCGAAGGAAGAAGAATGTGGGGTGGCAGAATTGCTTCTCTGCCATAAACGAGAAAAAAGGGGGAGTTACCTATAGCGGCCTTGGGCGTTACCCTATCAGCCCACAGTGCGTTCAGCAGTGCATTGTGCCAATTCTTGTGATTTTCAACCACAGTTCTCTTGATAATTTTGATCAAGTTCTTGTTTGTTGATTCTGCTAATCCATTGCCCTAGGGGTAGTAACTAGAAGAATACTTCAGCTTTATTCCTTTCTCCAAAGCGAACTCGCTCATCTCAAGAGAAGAAAAGTATGAAGCGTTGTCAAAGACTAGACAATTAGGGATGCCGAAACGGATGATAATATTCAAGTTCAGAAAAGCGATTACCTAACTGGTGTTAACAGTTCTTAACGCAGCAGCTTCAGACCATTGTGTAAAGTAATCTATGGCTGTCACAATATACTTGTGTTGTTGTGAGGACGGAGGATTAACTGGACCTATGATATCAAGGCCCCATTGCTGGAAAGGAGAGTCTACTGAGACGGGTTGCAAGGGAAAGGCTGGTTTTTGCAACCGCCCTGATGCTTTCTGACAGATGATGCATTTACGACACAAGGCATGGGCGTCCCTAAAAAGCGTAGGCCAGTAGTAACCGGCTCTTAAAACTTTGTGAGTTGTGGTGTCACCACCGAAGTGGCCACCAGCTTCTCTTGCATGCAACTCAAGCAAGACTTTTTCTGCTTCGTCTTTCTCGAGACAGTGCATCAGTACGTCGTCAACATTCTGACGAAACAGTACACCGTTAACTAGATGAAAGGAAGCAGACTTTAGTCTTAACGCTCTTCTCTTGGCGGGGTCAAGGTGACGGGGTGCTGATCCATGCTCAAGATAAAATCTAATATCGTCGTACCAAGGACTAACGAGGTTTTGTGCGCAACAAATCAGACTTTGATCGCGTTGTTCTAGGTTTGACGTATCACTATCTTCTTGGTGTCCTGTTTTCGAATCAACAACCAATTTACACAACCCTTGGCCTCTCATGATCTGAGCTGGGGGGATTTCCAAGTCATACTCTTGTAAGGAGGTGACCCAGTTAGCTCTCTTGTCTCCTAACTCCTTCTGCACTAACAAGTTCCTTACGGCAGGGTAGCGGACAATGACTTTCGTCCTTGACTTCAAAAGATAGGACTAGAAATTTTTAACTACTTTGAAAATAGCGTAGGCTTACCAATCAAACGTTGGGTAGTTAAGTTCATCACCTTTGAAATAGGAACTCATAAAGGCGATGGGTACTTCGTTGTTTTCAGAATTCTTCTGAGTTAGGACTGTGGCATAGGAATGGTCAGAGGCAAAAGTATAGAGTGTAAAATCTTGAGAGAAGTCAGGGCTCATGAGAGACGAAGCGTCTATTATGGCCTTATTTATGGCATTAAAAGCTTGATTTTCTGTGGATCCCCAGTGATATTGGGTGTCTTTCTTAATCAGGTTCTGGAGAGGTCTGACCATTTTGGAGAAGCTGGGGACAAATCTTCTCACAAAGTTAATCTGGCCTAAGAAAGACTGCATGGATTTTTTGGATGTAGGTGGAGGAAGTTTAGTGATGACTTGAGTCCTCTCGGGGTCAATAATCATTCCTTCACTAGACACAATGAATCCTAGTAATTTACCCTGTTCTACTGCAAAGATGGACTTTTTGGGGTTCAAGGAGATGCCGTATTTATGACATCACAGTAGGACGGCTCGTAAGTGAGCTAGATGATCATTTTTGTTTTTAGAATAAACGGTCACATCATCTAAGTAAACTAAAACGGACTGATTGATTAAGCCTCAGAAAGAAATATCCATTGCTCTCTGAAAAGTAGCACCAGCATTAATCAATCCAAAGGGCATTTTGCGATAAGCATAAGTCCCCCACGGAGTACGGAAGGTAGTTTTGAGTTGATCTGGTGGAGACATCAGAACTTGGTTGTATCTAGAGAAACCATCCAATAAAGATAGCCTCTCGGAACCAGATACATGTTGTAGGATCTGTTCCATGGCTGGGACAGGATAATTGTCTTTATCAAACGCTCTATTGAGGTTTAGGAAATCGACACAAAGTCGGATTTCCCCGTTTTTCTTCTGAAATGGGACAAGGTTTGACACCCATTGAGTGTGCCTAACAGGAAAAATTATTTTAGCACTTAGGAGTTTATTCAATTCTTTTTGAACGGTCGGTTCTAGTTTAGGATGCATCTTCCTCAGTTTCTGTTGGAAGGGTAAGGTTTGGGGCTTCATAGGGATGACACGCTGTATGATATTAGGGTCGAACGTTTTAAGATCATCGTATGTCCATGCAAAGACATCCTTAAATTCTTTAAAAAATTTAACAAAAGCAGCTTTTTCTTGTCTAGAACATCCCAAGCCTAGATTAATACACTGAGGATTTTCACTAGTTCCTAAATTAACTTTTTCATAAGATAACGAGGAACTATTGGTTTTACAATTGACCGTCTTTTTAAATTTATCTTCAAAATCATAAAACTTCTCTAATCTAATTACAGATTTTGGGATCGAGGTTACCATATCCGATAGAGCTTCAGGAGTTTTCGGATCAGGTATTACCGTGAAATCGCGCAAATTGTCGTCGTGTGTGTGCTCATCTATCACCGCGTCGTGGAAGGTTTCTTCCATGTGCAGAAAATTGATAATCTATTGATCATCGTCAAATACTCTCCAGTTTGTGACGTTATCGGGAATGGATGGCCGAAACAACAGCTCAACGGAGAATGCGTTTGGGGACAAGCCTTCTGCAGGAAGAAGTTTAGAAGCTACATTAGCTAATAAATCTCCTTCAGAGTTATTCAATCTAGGAATGGAATTTATATTAAAAGCAGAAAATTTACTCATTAAATTCCATACCTCAGACTGTTAGCTTTTGAGATGCGGATAAAGACAGTGGATAGAATCTCTCACCTGTCTAACCACTATTTCAGAGTTGCCAAAGACGGTTAAATTTTGAATGTTCATGTCCAAAGCTTTTCTAAGACCTTGCAGTAAAGCCTCATATTCTGCAGTATTGTTAGTACATTCAAATTCCAACCTACATGCTATCAATGTTTTGTTACCTGTTGGATCGATAATTACGCAGCCTGCTCTGGCTCCTTCTTTGGACTTTGACCCGTCAAAATATAGAGACCAAATTTGATTTGTATCGGGTTCATGAGATTGTTGTGTGTAAGGTGCGGGCTGCACAAATGCTACGATCTCGGACTGTTGTTCTGGATTGATGATAGGTGAAACCTCGGCCATGAAGTTGCCGAAGAAGGTGTCCATCCCTTGTACTTCAGGTGAATCAGCAGGAGGTGTGTACGGTTCATTAGGATCATTTAAATCAGTGACCGCGAACTTGAGGTAGCACTCACGGTTTACTCTGATTTTATTAGACTTGTCGTTCTCTAGAAGCCATAGATGAGACCAATCTGTTGCGAAGTAACCATGTAGTTACTCCGACTAGTCCCTGCTTAAAAACATGCCATACACTTCTGGAATATCCACAACGATTATATCAATAACTTGATGAACCTTTGGGTTAGACGATAATCTAATCAACACATTTTTTAGTTCGCCTATAACATTGACATTTGTCTGATCAAGTTGTATGATTTTTAAAGTAGATGGTTCCACTTCAGCATTAATCTTTTGGCATACAGACCAAGGCATCACATTGGAAGACGGCCCTGAGTCAACCATACAATTATGCACATTTCTGTTGAAAATCTCGAAAGTTAAAAGAAAAGGAGGTACATTCTTACGAGTACTTAGAGTAGTAGCTTGTGGCTTCTTACTCGCAATTTCTAAGGCTACTTTATCTAAATTATTTACATTATTTACATTATTTATAGGGACTACAGGAAGGCTTCCTTTATCTTGAGGATCAGGATTATTTTTAGTGGAAGTCTTCTGAGGGACTTTGCTTTGCACAACCTTGTTACCAATTGAATTACCATTCTTGCCATTTTCTGAAATATTTTGCAACATTTTTTGTCACAAAAATGGAAACTTCAACAACTCATAGATAGAAATGTTAGCCCTTAACTTTTTAAGATCTTCGACAACATCATAATCTAATTTAGGGTTCACATTACTCTGTTTAGTTTCTGCTGATTTAGATGGCTTTGGAGGTGAAGTTGTAGTGTTCTCGGTTGAAGGCTTGTTTGTTGTCTTACTCCTAGTATTATAAGGGTGAACAGTCTCGAAGTTGGCTTGGAAGATACTATCTGAGAAGTGTCCAAAAATGTTTGGAGAAGACAATTCTTCTTGAACTGTCTCTGGTTCAACTACCTCCTCAGGAATCTCAGGAGGCATCAATTTGTCTTGGGCATCTAGAATTGTTTGAAGAGAACATTGTAAACTTTCTAGATTAAGGCCTTCGGTGGTTGGGTTAGGTCGATTGGTAGGAAAGGGATTTCGGAAAGGAGGTTTGTAGGGTCCTTTACTCGAGGTAGCTTCTTCAGTCGACCTTTTTAAGTCTACAACTTGATTTGACATTTTTTGAAAAACTTTAGTTAGGTTTTCCAAATCAGAGTTTTCAGGTTGTGTTTTACTTTGAGTAGGTATGGGGAGAATTTCAATCTTCTTTTTGGAAGAAGAAACAGTCTCAGTTCCGTTGCTAGAAGATTCCTTAAGACTAAGTATGTCTTTTTCAATCTGACTAGCCTCCTCAAAGGCTTCTAACAATGTGGCCTTTTTTGATCGTTTAACCCAAATAGCTATGCTTTGATGCAATGCTTTAGTGTAGTAAGATATTATAAGACTCTCAGCAGGCATGGAATCTGCAGGGATTCTATTTTTAAGAGTTAAAATCTTTGATTAAAGTCTTTAACATTTTCTTTTGGGTTCATTTTTAAGCTTGAAAGATCCATGACTAAGACTTCCGGAGGTTTACCATCTCGGAATTTTTCCAAAAAGCATGACTCAAACTTTTCCCAAGACACGATGGTATGGGGTTGTTTGTTAAGGTCCTAACCCGCACATAGGTAGATCAATGTATTCGGATGTAATAAAGGTCAATATTAATAAGACCTTTCAATAAAATAGAATAAGGCGGATGTAAGAAGACCTAATAGAAGCTTCCGCTTCTAGAAGGATC
>ML805980.1:134281-144794 GCA_009831015.1 Picea engelmannii | reverse complement strand
GATATCCACCTGGATCACTCATAGATATCTAGGTGAGCTTTCCACATAGGTTTATCAACTTTCCTCTAAATAATCCTATTCCTCCCAATGAAGGAATCATAACAGGCTTTCCTAAAGTTTCCCAAGTTCTTTCTATCGTAATATTCACCTGTGTTTCTTCATCCAGAACAAAGTCAATGTCGAAGTCTCCTATTCTTGCTTCTATGCATTCTTTTTCTTTGAAGATCTCTAATAAGCTAACATTTCAGTGGTCAGTCAGGGTTTCTTTCATCTGTAGCAATAATTTCTTTGATTATTTCTAGGGTTCTGTCTTGGTTTCAATTACTTCTTCTTGTCTCATATTCACCCTTTCAACCTTAGCAATCATTCTAGGGAAATCCAAAACTTCATGATCTGTAGCTTTACAACAAAGACAACTAGGTCTTCTTCCAGGGAATTCCTTAGCAAGATGTCCTGGTTTTCTGCAACTGTAACAAAGAGATAATCCTCGCTTTCTCTTAAATGATTCCCAACCTTTTTTGTACTGCGCACTAGGATCATAGTAGTTAACCTGCAAAAAATTCTTTCTAGGATCCTGCATCCATCTGTTAGTCCAAACATTCTCTCTATGCACATGTATAACATATCTTTCACTATTCTTATCAGATCTACTCATATCAAATCTTCTTTCATCTAGCAGTGCCCTAGTTTTCAAGCTAGGACAAATTTTATCAGACATACCTAGATCCATACTCTAGAAACAAAAAATTCCACTTATATTACTTCCACAGAGCACAAAGCTTCCAGATTTAAAAAATTTCACTATTATTACCTTTATTAGAGAAAAAAGCTTGCAGATCTTACATCTTTTCTTCTGATCTGACGCTTCTTGGCACAGAGATTCTCATATATCAAGTAGATTATTGTGCACTAGAATGACAGATCTACACACAGATATTTCACAATTTCATATCGGATCTTCGCACAAAGATTCTTCTTCCTCGGTTCCCAACAATCATAGTTTCAAATCTCGACAACGGAACCATTTGTTGGCATAGGGGAAGACCCAGGGTTCAACGCTACAACAACGCACCGACAAAACCCTAACTACCTGCCCTTTCGGCAACACCTGCAAAGTAGATGAAGTCTCACCCGAGGTAGAGGCAAGGGTGGTTGCAGGACTCAAATTTCCACAACCTTAGTTGGGATAGAGATCTGTGATTCAGACACTTAATAGAGCACTTAGAAGTCAACATTCATCAATATTCAGTTCTTAGTAACAACACAGACAAACCCTAATTACAGAGCATTGTATTATTTAACAAGATCCAACATCTAGTAACACTTAGCATGAAAGGAACTCATTAGATCTGACAGATTCAAGCACTAAGCATACTCACATAGGTCAGATCTAGCATTCATTCACCTTATTAAGCACAAAGAAACAAAAGATCTATCTAACATTCATAAAGCACTAATCAAATCACACAAAAACACATCAATACATTGCACCAAGCAGAGCAACACAACATATATGTGGTTCACCCCCACCCTGGGGCTATGTCCACCAAATCTTCTTCTCTTCTATTATCTTTTGTCAATCAGTTACATGCATAGAGCCTCAAAAACCCTACTCCACATTGGATAGGAGATCTACGCACTCTTCTAGATCCTCCTTCCCCGAGATAGGTCACAACACAAAGCCTTCTTACAACTACTTGCACTTAGCTCTGCAATTCCTACACAACATGCACAAAAGCAATCTCTATTCACGACTTAGCACTTTCGATCACACAAATTGCACTTGTAGCTCTCTACTTACTTTTCCTAGCTACTTATTTATACATTACAAAAGTGGGCCTAGGCATGGGTAAACCCATGGGCCGAAATTCCCATACTCGTTACATAATCCCAAAACCCAAAAAGGCCTAAAAAGGGGTCAAGATCTCGCGATCTCCGCTTCATCTTGCGCTTCGTCTTCGATAGCCTATCGAAGTCCCAAAAATAGGTCAATTATGACCAGGTATCCTCAAAACTTGGTCAAGGGCTAATACAATGTTATAACATAACATAACATAGCACTTGTAAACAACATAATCCTCATACCCATGGCACTACCTTGTATCACAAATAAATATCAACAACATTTAGTAAGAATGCATCAACCACCCATTTTTCATATCAAATGAAACTAAGATTGCCTCATCAAATGTATAGGATTGTGTAGGCAACATCATAACAACAACAACATATAAGCGTAACATGTCTATATTTGCGCCTCTAGTCTACAAGGGGGTCCCACCTACTAGTTAAATATTATTATCATAATAAATAATAGCGCTTAACAATCCTTTGCGGGAAGAATTCGTCATTTTGATTTTAATCGTCAACAAACTGGTGAATCCACAAGGAAATTTGTTTCCAATGGATTAATAACTCAAAATTTCTATTTTTGCAGACCATGTAAACATCAGATCAAAAAGATATACATAAAAATGATTATGCAATAGGGGGAAGTGAGCGGATTTAAGGGGAAAATGACTAGTGTTTTGGGAATAACTCATGTAAAGTGTTAAGTATGAGGGGGTTTACCCCTGTAAGCATAATCATTCGATTAATCATAGTAAAGCATTCTTGACTTCAAGAAGAAAAAAATTTCGATATGCTCTTTTAAATCTTGGAGAGGGGGGAAGAAAAGGAAAGCAGAAGAGGGATAAAACAAACTATCTTTTATAACAACAGTTGAAGAAGATAACAATTTCAATGATGCTTTCAAGGGGAACATAATGACATCTATGTAACCTAATTGTTATTGATTAACAATACTTGCAGAATAGCATCGTTGTGACAAAATTGATCCAACATTTTATTTTGACAAGAAATGAAGCCAAATAGAAAGAAATGACATAGCAGAAATGAAACAGTAGAAATGAAATAAGCGTAAATGAAAAAAAAGAAATGTAAAATTGAAGCAAATAAAAAAAACTATAATACAAAAAACATTCCATACAACGTTAAAACTTTCAAGTTGGTTCCACATAGTGTTTTAAGTGGGAAGCGTTAGTGCTATAGGAAAATAATCTCTCTTGTAAGTCCTTTAGGATGTAAGAATTTACACCCAAGACAAAAGCGATCCTAAAAGGACCCAACCATAATTTTTGGAACTTTGAATGCCTTCATCTATTAGTATGAGCTGAATCCCATAGTAATACCTTCTCATTAACCTTAAATTTGACAACCTTGACACTTTTTAAAAAAAATCTTTTAACAATCTATTGTCTTCTCTTTATATTATCCAAGGCAAACGTCCTTTGCTCCTCTAAAGCCAAAAGTGCATTCATTCTTTGAGAAACATCAGAAGAATTTAATTCTTCAACCTGTAGCATTAACTTTAGGGAGGAAAGTTCCAACTCGGTATGCAAAATGGCTTCTTGACCATAAACAAGATGAAAAGGAGTGCAACTAGTGCTCACCTTGGTGGTAGTGTGATCTTCCAAAAGGGCATAAGTGAGGAGAGTGTACAATTGACGAGGCTTATATTCAATGAGCCTCTTGATAATTCTTACTAGATTCTTGTTTATAGACTCGGCATGTCCATTTCCTTGGGTATAATAAGCCGATGAGGTAAAATGTTTAACCCCCAATTTAGCTAAAAACTAGTTCAGCTTAGTGGAAATAAAAGAGGGACCATTGTGTGAAATAATTTCCAAAGGAAGACCAAATCTAGAAAAAATATTAGTCTCAAGGAAAAAAATCACTTGTTCATCCTGTGAATTCTTAAGCGGGACAACTTCAGTCCATTTCATAAAATAGTCTGTGGTATTCAAGATAAAAACTTGCCTTGCTGAAGATGAAGGATTAATAGGACCAATAAAGTCCAAAACCCATTTTGAAAAAGGAAAGTCAGAGAGGACAGGTTGTAAAGGCATGGATGAAAGACATTATTTTCTAGCAAACTTCTGGCACTTGTCACAAGATCTTAAAAAATTATAAGAATCATGAAAGATTGAAGGCCAATAGTACACTTCCTGATAATCTTAAAAGCAATGGTTTTAGTAGAAAATCGACCTCCTACATGAATAACAAAATTTGAAGAATCATGAGTCTCTTGTAAAAATTTCTATGCTTCCTCATTATTCACACAGTGAAGTAACATACCATCGGCATATCTCCTAAACAAGAAGTCTCCTATAATGATGTATCTAGAATATTTGAGGCAGAGACTTCTTCTTTCATGGGTATATAATTTATCTAGACATATTTGATTTTGCAAGTAATACACCAGATATTTATATCGAGGATGTTCAGACATAGGAAGGATTTGATTGTCGATGTAAAATAGTGCTAGTAGTGAGCTATCTTGTTCATCAATTTCGTCACTTGTTTCAGCATGTTGATTTAAGTGAAGGGATAAGTTACGTCCCTTGATGGTGTTATAAGTCACGATAGTTAAATCATGCTCTTGAATATTGGCAAGCCAATGCGCACGCTTCTCTAAAAGATAAGTCTGTGAGAGTAAAACCTTGACAGCAGGTAAAGGGACTTTTACCAGCGTGTGCTTACCTAATATGAAGTGGAGAAATTTTTCAACAGCTTTAACAAGAGAGAAAGAATGATTTTCAATAAAAGAATATTTAAACTCATCATCTGACAAGCTTTGACTCATGTAAGCCACTGTTTTTTCATTTACTTGGTCATCACAATGAATGAGGATATCAGAAATTGCTTCCTCTGTGGCATTAGTATATATCATAAATTCCTTCTCAAAATTCGGCTTCGCGAAAACTAGTGTGGTACTGATTGCCTTCTTGATCCCTACAAAATCATTTTTGACATCATCCATCCAAGAAAAGGAATGATCTTTCTTAAGAAGGTTGTGAATTGTTTTTACCATTACAACAAAATCAGGAACAAACCTACAGATAAAGTTGATAACACCCATAAAATCTTGAGCCTCCTTCTTGGAAGTAGGAGCAGGAAGGTTTAGGATAGCAGCAATCCTTTCAGGATCTATGCTTATTGCTGAATCAGAGATGATGTGTCCAAGGATATTTCCCTTGGTAATGCCCAAAATAGACTTAGAAGGATTTAAAGAAATACCAAATTTCATGCATTGCATGAGAACCTTTTTAAGATGACCAAAATAATTTGATCGATTTTTTGAATACACAGTTAAGTCATCAAGATAAATCTAAATAACTTTACCGATCAAATCATCAAAATCTATTTGCATAGCTATTTGTAAAGTGGCATCTGCATTAGATAATCCAAAAAACATACGTTCATAAGAGAAATTTCCCCAACGAGTAATAAACGTGGTTTTATATTTATCTGTCCTTTTTACCTTGATCTGATTATAACCAGAAAAATCATCAAGTAAGGACATCATCTGTGACCCTGGAACTTGCTACAAAATCATTTCCATATTAGGGAGAGGAAAATGGTCTTTAATACTAACCCTATTCAATGTGAAAAAATCCACGCATAATCTAATCTCACCAGTCATTTTCTGAATGGGAACCAAATTGGAAACCCACTCAGAATAATTAATAGGAAAAATTATCCCAACCTTCAAGAGTTTTTCCAAGTCCTTTTGAATGGTTGCTTCCAGTACAGGGTTAATGGGTCTTTGTTTTTGCCTAAATTTTTTTATGCCCTCCTTGGTAGGAATGGCATGTTGTATAAGAGAAGGATCAAAACCACGAAGATCCTCATAAGACCAAGAAAAAAAATCTTGAAAATCACTAAGCAACTCAGTGAACTTCAATTTTTCTTCATCAGAACATTGGGCTCCTATTTTAACATTCTTTGGACAATTGGGTGTCCCAATGTTCAAGGAAATGGTTTCACCCACTTTCCTTTTCGACTCCTCTTCTTTATGTTTTTCTTTGTTGCCTACATCACTCGATGAAAATGAACTTTCTAGAGGAGTCAAGCCCTTTGGAATTTTTTTATCTTCCATTGATATAATTTCCTTAGGCTTATAAGGTTCATTTTGGATAAAAGAATAGATGCTCTCATCACTAGGGAATACCTTCCATGACTCTACATTGTCAGGGATATGCAAATGATACAAAGATTGAAAGGTACAATCAGGTCTTTGTGGCAGAAGTTGCCGAGTAGGAGAGGCTGCAAAAACAACTAACCTATTAGCCATTGAGTTCAATTCCCTTTTAAAATGAGTGATGTTGAAAGATAGAAAGTTCAAGATAAGTTCCCAAACAGTTTGGGTGTAATGTTTCATCAACTTGTTGCAAGGAGAATACATCTTATGTACAAGGTTTACAACAAGTTCGGAATCCCCAAAAACTGTAAGGTGACCACAACCTAGATTATAGGCATCTTCAATGCCTAACAATAATGCTTCAAATTTAGTGACATTGTTTGTGCATGCAAACTCTAACCTATAGGAAACGTTATGAATTTTACCCATAGGAGAGTACAGGATCATACCAGCTTTGTTTCCTTCATTGGAGCATGAACCATCAAAGTGCATATTCCACATCCCATCCTCTCTGTCGATTTATTCCAAGGTATTTTTGTCCTCATATGCAAAGATGGAATACACTCCTAGGTCCTCCTCGATATAGTTTACATTAGGCTGTGGGATGCTTTCTATATAAGGTGAAATCCTTCCCTCCCTTAAGACTATGATGTTTTTACCATTCCAAAGAATGGATAAGTGTGTCTCGTCGAGTGAGAGGTATCCACCCGTCAAATATTTCCAATCTCTTCCTAAGATGATCGAGTAATTACTCACTGGCATATCGATTACCTGAATATTAAGGGTTGTCCTTATTTCAGGATGTGTTGGTCCTAAGGTCTGCACCTGACTGCTGAAGGGAAAAGCTAGGCCACCTATCAGTTTAGAATGATTGCTTCTTTTAACTCTTTTGTTGGTTGGTCAGAGGGTTATTCTATCAAGACAAAGGAAAGGTTGGGTTGGTAGAATGATATGGATGAGGGTCCTCCTTGGCTGATGGCACACTAATGACAGACCAATGAAATAATAGAAAATAGAGAGAAACAACAAACTACTCAATGAATAATCTGCTGCAAGAAGTTCAATACTTAAAATATAATTTCAAGACATCAAACATGTATCAAAACAGAATAACTCCCATAGGTTGCATAAAATGAATATTCACCAAAGCATTAGCTATTTGACAGGTTGCATATTAATAAAAATAATTCGTACAATAGCTGAAAGGAAATGAAATGTACATTGCACAAATAAAAAAATGTATTCAATATAAGAATGAAAACACATGAAGAGTTGAACAAAAAAAATGTCATCAAGAGTATGTTCACCAGGTAGAGAGATTTAATCCATGCATAAAATGGGTCCAACCAATCTGTTGTATTGCTATTATTTCCTCAAAAAATCTGACCCTTACAATATCCAAAAACTAACTATTTAAAAGAGTTGTAGAGGCTCTTGTCCTTAGGGGACCAAGTCCTAAATTTAGGGAATTGTTCATAAATCAAATAATTCACTTTACTAAGATACTGGACTTAATCAACAAGAGTGGTTCTTATCACACACAGAAGACCAATCTTGCATCTAATCTAGGAAAATGTTGGACTTAATCAAATAAAGCTAATACTATCTCTACGACAGAACTGATGCATGTGCTGGAGGAATTGAGTGGACAAAAATAGGCCTCGGAGTGATAGAGAAGATCTCTGTGTTGAAGGACAAAATGTTTGTGAGTTGCTGGAGGTCACTGGAGATAACCAACTGCATGAGCAGAGTTTGCTGAAGTGTTTCTGAAACTAATTTGCGTAGAACTATAACTGAGACTTAACTCTCTATCTATGCCTGAGATTTTGGAAGCTAAGCACATTCTGTATTGACCCCGTCAGATGCCATTTGTACCTGTGAAATAGCTTCGCTGAAATGGTTTTCGGCTCATCGAGCATGAGGGGAGATGTGGAGGTGAGCATCCAATCGATAGACGAGATGAATGGACATGAGGGTAGATGACGTGTGAAGACAGATGTCAAAGTGAGAGGAGGTGTGAATATGATGGAGGCATCGAAACTATGGAATTGGCGATGTGTAGTGAGGGATACAGATGGAATGTAGGGAGAGGAGGAGTAGATAGATTGGGAAGTGAGTGGAGAATAGGTGGCAAAAGGCGAGAGGGGATAGTATTGAAAAAAAACCTGGGAGGATCTTGGAGGAGGGGTAGGCGGTAAGAGGATTAGAGAAGGGGGGGGTCTAAGTTCTTGAGGAGCCACCATGTTAGGTAGGGACCGCGATGCGAAAACCACTTGCACCCCCCCCCACCGTTAAAGGTAGAATGGTTGGGGGGGTCCGATTTGCGATAAGGATAGTTGGTTCGGAGAGGTGGGCCACCACCAATGGAGATCAACATGGGGGTTAACAGAGGACATCTGTCGGGTGGTGAGAGGAGCGAGAGTAGTGAGTGGGATGAGCAGAGGCGACACAGTGATATGATGTCATTCAAGCATGTGATTGTGAGAGATATTTACCTGTTGCAAGGATCGACAATTCTCGTTGACTTGGGATCGATGGTTCAGATTCACTTCAGACTTTCGGGCTTCGGGTGTTTCAAATGTGAAACATGAAAAATATCCTGGAGGAAAATCTCCAGATTGAATGAACGGTCCATATTCTCTTCAGAAATTCGGGTTTCAGGAGTTTCAAATGTTAGACTTGGAAATATCCCGAAAGAAAATCGTCGAAGTGACGTGGTGGACTAACATCGCATGATTTCACGGCTGCTAATGTGTCCTGGAAAGAAAGGTGACATGTGTCATGTGGAAATGGGTGAATGACACAAACAAATGACCTGGAATGAATGCCATGTGTCATGAATCATGAGTGTGCCATGTGTCTCGATTGTTGGTTGTCACATGATTCAGGACTTCGACTCTCTGGGTCTTCGACATTCGACTCTTTGGGACTTTTAAATGTGAAACATAAAAATATCCTAGAGGAAAACCCCTGAAGTGGATGATTTGTTGTCGCGTGTTGTTTTCGATGGATGGTCCAGATTCATTTCAGATGTTCAGGCTTCGGGAGTTTCGAATGTTGGTGCTTTGAAATCTCCCAAAGTGGTACGGGCTTGTAGTGACATGGCATGCTCTCAGGACTTTAGATCTTCATCTCTTCAGAGGCTTCAGGTCTTTGGAAACTCAATACTTCTAACTTGATACTAAAACCCGTGTGATTATGGAACCACAATGGACGAGAGCCATTGTTCTATTTGATCTGATAGATTTCCATTGTCGAAAATTAACCTATCTGTTTGTTCCCACAGTCTGAGCCTGAAATTTGCTTCTCTTGATTGCTGCGTCATGTGCACGGGCATTTCCTATGCATAGAAAAGGATTGGTATACCCACAGTGAGATCAATCAATGGTGCACATGATGACAAGCATTCTGAAACAAATATGACGTATATTTCATCCTTCAAGAAAGAAAGAAAATGAAATTCTCAAAGAATTAAATAGGAAAGAATCAAACAAGAACCATGTCACTCAGTGATGGGAAAATGACTTAACCAACCAGAAAAAGGAAAAATTTATGAAGGCATAGGGAAAAAGAGGGGAGAGGCAGAGGATGCAGACCTAGGTTACAATAGGATGCACGCACAAAACCAAGTTCACGTCCTTGATTTCACCTATGGTTGTTTGTTGTAAACTATTATAAGAGAGCATGCCTATGGTATTTTCATTTTTACAATACAATCCTATCTCTTCCATAATAATATTTGACATTACACTTGGGCCCAAACCGCCATCAATGATTCAACAATGGGCTATTTTGTCCATAATCTTTACAGAAATATAAAACAAGGTTTTTTTTTTTACAGGGTGTCTAAAGTTATGTACACCTACTTTATTTATAGTTGTATCCTGTTCATCTACCTCTTTAGAGAGGTTGGCTACAATGAAATCTTTTCCTTCCATGAAATTTTTCAGATGCTTTTGTTTCTCAGGGATGACAACCATATCCAGGAGGGTAGAATCAACTTTAATATTATCTAATTGATTGAGAATGTTGTATTTAGAATAAGGAAGAGGGGAGGTATTTCCTTGATTGTCAAGAGCCTTAGAAACCTGAACAATAACAGATGGTGAAGATGAGATAGGGCTAGAAGAAGTGAGAGGAGGATCATATTTACCTTTTGGAGCATGGGATTTATTCCTAGTGTTTATGATCATAACATCCTCTAGCTCTGCAAAGTCTAGGAAAATAATAGTAGTTTCAGGTCTTTTACCAAATATTTTATCTCTGACACTCATCTTTACCTCACAAGTACTTTCCTCATGGTGTTACTCGCAAACGTTACACCAGCTACGAGGCATGATTGCTTTAGGCTGAAAATTGTTTTCATTAGGATTTTTAAAGGGTGGTGAAGAAGAAGATGAAGACCCAAGGGTAAGTGAGGGGACATTTCCTTTCTGCTCATATGCTATCATTCGGTTATTCATGTTTTGTACAAGATGTAAGAGGGCGGACATGTTCGTCTATTTAACTAAATCTCCCTTAGGAAGACAT
>ML805980.1:44877-72531 GCA_009831015.1 Picea engelmannii | reverse complement strand
GAACTTGTGTATGTCCTCTCTTCTGGTGAGGGAGGACTGTGGTTGAAGGAAGCAGGTTGTCAGGCCTATGAGCAACTCTTTCTAGGTGAAAGAGTTTGTTGGAAAGTGTTTTCTTCCAGAGAGTGTCCATCACCAGCTACGGCTCTGAGACTTCCTAATCCGGCATGTTGCCAAGACCCAGAGGGGGAGGTTAGCACCGATGGACTGTGTGTGTGAAGGTGTATACTCGTGGGCGGAACAAGCATGTGGGGAGAGGGTCTGGTAGTAGTGGGCGTAAGATGGCATCTTTGGGAAGAATCCTTCCAGATATTTCTGTGTTGTCTTCCTTGTAACCTCAGCCCAGCCTAGGATTCCTTGCCTTGGGGTGGATCTCGGTCCCAGCTCAGGGGTGACCCACTGTTGAGCTGATGAACAGTGTGGTCTAAGGCTGGGAGGTTCGTGGAAGGCCTGCATTTGGTTGGTGGATTTCTCCACTGTCACAAGATAAGTGTTTAATTATATGTTCTCATCACATTTCCACATGACTATGCTGTATATATATTATCATGTTTTCCGCTGTGTAAATGAATTACTGTTGAATGCTATGGATTGTTTAATTGTAGCATTAACTTATATATTTTACTCTAAGATTTAAGTGTGTTTAATTGTGTTAAATGCATGTGCTTATAATGTCTGTACGAATTATGTAAAAAATCCATGTATAGAAGGGTAACTGAGAGGTTTGAAAACCTCAGTAGTGAAAAGGGTACACTACACCACCCATGGGTATAACAATCATTGGACTATTCATTACATATTCCTCCATAGTAAGATTGATCTTATGGAATTTTCCTGAGCAATTTAAAGCCTTGGCTAATTTATAGTGAATGAAATTATGAGTACTACCAGAATCAATTAGGACTATTACCTTTTTCTTTTCGATATATCCTTTGATCTTGAGGGTTTGAGGAGTGTTAATTCCATCCAATGCATTACATGATATGGTGGGAGTCAACTCTTCATAAGAAATATCTTCTAAGTTTTCATCTTGAGATGATTCTTTTTATTGTTCTTGTTCTTCTTCCTCTTCACAATCTATGTAGAATAATTTATTCTCACCACACTTATGTCCCATACTGTACTTTCTTTCACAATTAAAACATAAACCTTTTTCATTTCTTTCCTCCAATTGTTGAGATGTCAACCTTTTAGGTTGAGATGGTTTAGAAGAAGGAAAATCATTCTCTCGATAGATGTTAGGAGTGGTCTTTCTAGTATCCATAGCCATATTTTTACTTTCAACATTTCTCACCACCTTGAATGTATTCTCCAATGATTTGGGTTCCCAAAGGTGAACCTCATGTTGAATGCTATCCTGTAAAGTTCCTATGAATACATCAATCAGGTGCTCATCTGGAATATTTGTTACCTTTATATTCAATCTTTCGAAGTTCTCAATGTTCTTCGCAACTGAACCCTTTTGCTTGAGATTTATCAATTGGATGAAGAAGGTATTGCTCCGTGTATCCTCATAGTGTTCTATCATTTCTTCCATGAAAATTTTCCAAGTGACAAGTGATTTGTGAGAACGAAGCCATCGATACCACACAAATTGATTGGGCTCAAAATATAAAAATGCAATGCGTACCTTTTTTCTATGTGGAACATCATGTAGATCAAAGAACTGCTCCATCTGGAGTATCCATGTGATTATATCCTTGCCATCAAACTTCCTCATATCAATATTAGGAAAGTGGTTGGTCTTCAACCCAAAGTTGGAGTTTCTCTAGTCTTGATTCATCTTCCTTGTGTCCTCATCATGAATTTCATGGGATACATTGTAACTTTCAAGTGGCCTCTCTATTAACAACTTTTTCAATCCTTCCATGATCTACCATTTTAAACCATCCATATTAGTATCCATTATCGCTTCCATCTTAGCTTCAGTTCAATACATCATCCCTTGTATTTCATATTTTGTTACCGAGTTCTTTTGTAAATCATTTATGTCCCTTCACAACCTCTACATCAAGGTAACTCAAGCTAGTATTTTATTAATTGAAGTTTATGTTGATGATATTATTTTTGGAAGTAATGATGAAAGGTTAAGACATAGATTTTCAAAGGATATGCAGAATGAATTTGAAATGTCATTGTTGGCACAGGGGCATACCCAGGGTTCAACGCACCAACAACGCACCAACAAAAGCCTAACTACCATCTCTTTCAGCAACATATGTGAAGCAGATGAAGTCTCACTCGAGGTAGAGGCAGGGGTGGTTGCAGGACTCCAGTGTTCACAACCTTAGCTGGGACACAGATCTATGACTGTAACACCTTAACAGGGCACTTAGCAGTTATGAATCATCAATATCCAGTCTTAGTTTACAACGCAGTTAAACCCTAATTACAAAGAATTGCAGCATTTAACCAGATCTACGATATTCAAGCACTAAGCACATCCACATAGGCCAAATCTAGTATTCATCCATACTATTAAGAACATAACATTAACATATATATCTACCATTCATCTATATCAAAGCACTAAGAAAGTAAACATATAAATACATCAATACATCGCATAGAGCGGAGAAACACAACATGTACGTGGTTCACCCCCATCCTGGGGCTACATCCACCAAATATTCATATTCTTTATTAGCTGCTTCAATCATTTACATGCACAAAGCCTTAATATTAACTTCGCAAAGGACAGGAGATCTATGTACTCTCCGCTAGATCCTCCTTCCCTGGGTTACAACACAAATCCTCTTCACAATTTCTTACATTCACTTTCACTCATCCTTGCAAGTTTCACACAACATGCACAAAAGCAATCTCCACTCATCACTTAGCACTTTCGATCACATAGATCGAATTATAGCACTTAGCACACTGGCCTCTTATTACATCACCTAGATACTTATTTATATATTACAAAATGGTCCTAAACATGGTTAGACCCATGGGACGACATCCCCATACCCATTACATAATCCCAAAACCCAAAATGCCCTAAAAAGGGTCCAAGATCCTGCGATATCTACTTCGTCTTGCGCTCCACCTTCGACAGCCTGTAAAAGTCCCAAAAATAGGTCAAACCTGACCAAGTATCCTCAAAACTTGGTCAAGGGCCAACAGGCCTCCAACACTCACCTGTGACTCGTCCCGAGTCACTCTGATTTGGGTAGCTCAGTTTCAAATGCCTCGATCTACTTTGACTTGTTGTTGTGCCACGGCCTCCTGTTCAACGAAATCTTGTATGACTACTTCGTTAACATGTCCCTCTAGGCGTTATTCAAATGCAGTGACGACTTGCTCCAGTTATGCTCCTTGGCCTTCGATCTCTGTGAATAGTTGGTAAGCCTAATTTTGTATAGGTTGGAGCCTCTGATTCACTTCCATGGCTTTGATCTGAATGGTGTGGAGAAAAGTCATGCTTGGACACATGCAGTACTTGTTCACATTCATCATAGCAATGCTTAGAAACAACAATGAAAAAACTCCCTATGAGCTATGGAAAGCAAGACTATCAAATGTGAAGCACTTTAGAGTATTTGGAAGAAAATGTTACATCAAAAGAGAAGATGGAAGAATGGGAAAGTTTAACTCTCGTGTGGACAAAGGAGTACTTGTTGGTTACTGAATTACAAGTAAAGAATACAAGTGTTACAATCTGAGGTTGAACAAAGTTGTGGAAAGCATCAATGTAAAAATTGATGAAACA
Organism: Picea engelmannii; assembly: GCA_009831015.1. Taxonomy (NCBI): domain Eukaryota; kingdom Viridiplantae; phylum Streptophyta; class Pinopsida; order Pinales; family Pinaceae; genus Picea; species Picea engelmannii. The sequence goes on along the minus strand of ML805980.1, from coordinate 68,822 downwards.
GGTGGATGAGAATTAAAGGAAGAAGAAAATGAATCAATGGAACAACTTTATGAAGAAGAAGCAGAAGATGAAGAAGAAGTAGAAGGGGAAGATGAAGAGGATTAGATAGAAGTAGAAGATCAAGTTCAGGAAGTGCCTCCAAATACACCTAGCAAACGAGTACAGAAGAATCATCCTTAAGGTCAGATTATCATAAACAAGGATGCAGGAGTTGAGACTAGAAGAAGAATTCGTTCACGAGAACAAATGCACCTAGCACTCTTATCTATGATTGAACCAAACAGTTTTGAAGAGGCCATCAACGATGAATTTTCGAATAAGGCCATGGATGAAGAATTGGATCAAATAGAGAAGAATGACACTTGGGAATTGGTTCCAAGACCAAAGAATAAAAATGTGATTGGCACAAAGTGGTTTTTCATAAATAAATTGAATGAAGATGGACAGGTTACAAGGAAAAAAGATAGATTGGTATGTAAAGGATATGTACAGGTTGAAGGAATCGAATTTGAAGAGACATTTTCCCTAGTTGCCAGAATGGGAGTAATCCAATTTATTTTAGCTTATGCATTCTCCAAGAATATTAAAGTGTATCGGATGGACATGAAATCAACTTTTCTAAATGGGGAACTTGAAGAAGAATTCTACATCGAAAAACTAGGAGGTTTTTAGTTGTCAGAGAATGTTAATTATGTGTGTAGATTGAAGAAGGCCTTGTATGGTATAAAACAAGCTCCTAGAGCATGGTACTCTAGATTGGATAAATATCTATAGCAGGCAGATTTTAGAAAAGGAAGTGCAGACAACAACCTCTACATCAAGGTAACTCAAGATAGTATTTTATTAATTGAAGTTTATGTTGGTGATATTATTTTTGGAAGTAATGATGAAAGGTTAAGACATCAATTTTCAAAGGATATGCAGAATGAATTTGAAATGTCATTTTTGGTACAGGGGCAGACCCAGGGTTCAATGCTACAATGATGCACCAACAAAACCCTAACTACCGTCTCTTTCGGCAACATCTGTGAAGCAGATGAAGTCTCACCCGAGGTAGAGGCAGGGGTGGTTGTAGGACTCCAGTGTCTGCAACCTTAGCTGGGACACAGATCTGTGATTGTAACACCTTAATAGGGAACTTATCAATTATAGTTCATCAATATCCAATCTTAGTTTAAAACGCAGTTAAACCCTAATTACAGAGCATTGCAACATTTAACCAGATCTACTATATTCAAGCACTAAGCACATCCACATAGGCCAAATCTAGTATTCATCCATACTATTAATAACATAACATTAACATATCTATCTACCATTCATCTATATCAAAGCACTAAGAAAGTAAACATATAAATGCATCAATACATCGCACAGAGCAGAGCAACACATCATGTACATGGTTCACCCCCATCCCGTGGCTACGTCCACCAACTCTTCATATTCTTTATTAGCTTCTTCAATTATTTACATGCACGAAGCCTTAAGACTAACTTCACAGAGGACAGGAGATCTGCGCACTCTCCACTAGATCCTCCTTCCCTGGGTTACAACACAAAGCCTCTTCACAATCTCTTACATTCACTTGCACTCATCCTTGCAAGTTTCACACAACATGCAAAAAAGCAATATCCACTCATCACTTAGCACTTTTAATCACAGAGATTGAACTCTAGCACTTAGCACACTGGCCTCTTATTACATCACCTAGCTACTTATTTATATATTAAAAAATGGGCCTAAACATGGTTAAACCCATGGGACGACATCCCCATACCCATTACATAATCCAAAAACCAAAAAAGACCTAAAAAGGGGCCAAGATCCTGCGATCTCTGCTTCGTCTTGCGCTCCACCTTCAACAGCCTGGTGAAGTCCCAAAAATAGGTCAAACCTGACCAAGGATCCTCAAAACTTGGTCAAGGGACAACAGGCCCCCAACACTCACATGTGACTTGTCCAGAGTCACTCTGATCTGGGTAGCTTAGTTTCAAATTCCTCGAGCTACTTTGACTTGTTGTTGTGCCATGACCTCTTGTTCAACGAACTCTTGTATGATTGCTTCGTTAACAAGTCCCTCTAGGCGTTGTTCAGCTGCAGTGATGACTTGCTCTAGTTCTGCTCCTCGACCTTCGATCTCTATGAACATTTGGTAAGCCTAATCCTGTACAGGTTGGAGCCTCTAATTCACTTCCATGACTTTGTTCTGAATGGTGTGGACCTGCTACTGGGTAGTGCACTTCTCTTGGGATCGTTTCATTCTTTCAATAGCTAACAGGGGCTTCAACTGTTCCTGTAGTGTTTCTGATTTATACTTCACCTCTTGGAGATGTGACTCCAGTGCCTTTAGTTTTGGGTTCTCATTGAGTCGCTCATATGTCTGGGCACTATGATCAGTCAATTTCTTACATTCCATGGCGAGGCCCTTGATTCTTTTAACTCTGCTTCAAGTAGTTTCTTCTCTTTGATTACTTACATCCATCAGAGTGTCAAGCACTGTGCAGAGCTCTAAGTCTGCTACTCGTTGTTGTAGCTGCTAGATAGATTCTACGAGCTTCTCTACTTGATGTGTGAATCGGTCTACTGCCTGTGGTTCTAAGCCTATCACAGAGTGAATTTCTCTGTTGACTACTTATTTCACTTCAAGTTTCTCTGCGAGCAACTATTCTTTTTCTTGTTGAATCTGTGTTTTCTCCTATTCAAACTTCATATGGAGAGAAACCTTCTCCTGCTCTGCAAGTTGATGTTGTTCTATGAGTACTCCTTGCACTTTCATCGAGGCCTGGGTGGCTTGCTCTGTTTCTTCTTGTGCTTGATGAAGGTGAGCTTCGGTTGCATATGCTAGTTGACATAGTTGGGATGACTCATCTCCCAACTCTAGTTCTCCCGATGGAAGGGGCGCAATGGACATTGTGCAATAGGAATGAAGGGCTTGTTGTACCCCTCAGAGTTCGACCTCAATTCTGTCGTACATTTCATCTTGTTTGGATTTTTGTTTCTCCACGATTTCCTGCGAGGCGTTGTTTGGGGCTACTATGATGAAGTCAAAACCATCGGTAGTGAATAGAGTCTGCATATTGGTCATGGTGGCTTTGGATTTCTTCTGGGAAGAAGGTTTTAGAGGAGAAACCTTCCTCTTCTTTAGGGGATCGGTCTCATCTCTAGGCGATGTTACTTCACCTTGCTTATTTTCATCTTCTTTTCCATTTATCTCTTCTACATTGTCATCATGCCCTCGTTCAGGTGATACTGAAGCTGTCTTTCCTGAGGCCTTGCTTAAGTCTTGGACCTCTTTGGTCTTCTTCCTTTTGCTGGGTCTGGGTGTATCAGGTTTATTGTGGTCTCTAGGCTATCAGGGTTAGACATCTCTACAGGATCTGTGGGAATAAGGAGGTCTCCTGACCAGTCCTTAGTGATCTCCTCAAGGTCCTCTTCCGTGAGCTTGTAGTACGACTAAAGCTCCTCATTATGCTCGTCCGCTCGCATTGTAATGTAGATAAAGTGTCAATCTGCATGAAACTTCATCAGGGGTCGGAACCTCTGTAGGGTGTTCGGAGTCATGCAAGGTTCAACTTCGATGGCTCTCTTAATCTGGAGGTAATATGTGTGAAAAACAACGTTCGGCTGCCACTGTTTTCTCATATCGCTCGAGTACCAAAACATGGTGAAATTCGCTGCAAGTGGCTTGAATGGCTTGATGTCTGGGAAGGTCGCACCTTCTGGCATTTCCTAAGAAAAAAATGAAATGAGGATCAGGACCCATCTAAAATGGAATTCATAGGCTTGATCCTGTGCTTCGCGACAATCTAGTTCAAGCTGATTAAATAGGTACTTCACCCAGTTCATCTGTAGACCTTCCACGTGCTTCCCTGCAAGGTCAATCAAAAAGACTGTGACCTACGTGGGTCTGTTCTTCCATACTAGCTTCCCTTCAATTAATTGACATGCTAGGCACACTATGCCATTCTGGATGGAAGCTACCTTGTAGTCTTGCGTCCCCTTTTCAACATCGTCGTGTGTATCCTTGATCTTCTGTGCTAGTGCATGATCTATAGATTTTCCTGGATAGAAGTCCAGTGGATCAGGTCCTTGCATACTCAATCCTGTGATCCTATGGATCAGCATCAGATCGACTGTTATACGACAGTCTAGCCATAAGTAGCCACCATGGTAACATGAAAGTAGTATCTTGAAACAGGAGTTAACTTCCTGGTGCCTTCCAAAGTGTGGTATTTTCATTACATTTAGTAGTGTGGGCTGCGTGAGGTTCATCGTCCATGGCTGGGGGATTATCTTCGAATTCTTCCCCTTCATCTTGGTCAAGTATTTGTACGGGGTGAGCATGCTATGGTTCTCGTGATCTTTGAGGTTGAATGCATTGAACTTCAACATTGTGATTTTATCCTACTGCGCTCTTACTGTGCGTATCCCCTTTGGGAGGTACGCAGTAACCATGGTGTACTCAAAATCTCTTGGCACACTATCTCGATTCACCGTGTCGGCTAGAGGTGGGATGTAGTTGGGAAATATGGTTGGGATCATCTTCGCATTTTCTAGGTCATCTTTGTGCTTGGTTCTCTTTTTTGTTGTTGGCCAGGATGGCTTGGATCCACGAGTAGTGGACAAGGAGGCTTGCACTCCTCTCGTTGACGACGCTTGTACACCCACAAACATTACTCTTTCAGTAATGAGGTCAATGAGTACCTCCTTCACAGACTCTTCGACTACACTAAGTTCTTTGGACATACACGCTCGTGGTTGAATCTCTCAGGTTTGAAGAGTAACTAGTCAATGCAACGGGATGGATGGTGATAGTGTGATGATCACTGTGCAGAATCAAATAATCTGCAAGCTGAGATTCACGGTTAGAAAAAGTGTTCTTGGTGCAAGGTTCGACGGAATAATTAGATAATGAAGCAATGGATCTCTCCAATGGGTGAGAAGCCTCCATTAACTTAGTTATGTCTGTTACGGCACAGTCCCAACAGTATGATGGCAAGTTGTCTGACCATAAATTCCTTTCTACCCATTCAGGGTATCGGTCTACTGGTTATACTGTTCCCAATGGATATATCACTTCGCCATGGCGAAGTTCCATGTGACATTGTTTTGATATCCCAGTGAAGTTCCAGTTTTGTAAATTTTCCCTTTGCGAAGTTCCCTCTAGACCCTTCTATAAATTTTCGATCTTTTCTCTCTTCTTGTTGAGATTTTGAGCCTTCTTTACAGTGAGATTCATCCCATTATTCCTCTTTCCATTTTGATTCTTGTCTTCTTTTGGCATAGTAAATTCGTGTTGTTGAGATTCTTTCCTAAGATTCAAGGGTAATACTTCTTCTCTATCTGGGATAGGTACTTCAGTCTTCTCCAAATCTTCTTGTGTTCTTGCAATTTCGACATCCAAGTCTCTGGTCCTAAGTAGCTTCGATTTGTTCTCTTGTTCTTCAATTAGCTGTGTGATCCTCCTAGTCATGAAATATTTTAATTCTTGTTTTTTTTGCTCTAAGACTTCTTCTTCTTTCCTTCTGGCCTGATCTCTTTCAATCCAAGGTTTTCCTAGTAACATAGAAAATGGGGTGTTGTTCTCAGTAAATTTAACAACCTCAAAATCTTCCTCTGTCGAAGTTCCATGAGAACTCATAGATATCTGGGTAAGTATTCCACACAGGGTTATCATTTTTCCTCTAAATAATCCTATTCCTCCCAATGAAGGAGTCATAGCAGGCTCCCCTAAAAGTTCCCAAGTTCTTTATGTCATGATATTCACCTGTGTTTCCTCATCCAGAACATAGTCAATGTCGAAGTCTCCTATTCTTTATTCAATGCACTCTTTTTCTTTGAATATCTCTGATAAGATGATATGTCGGTGGTCATTCATGCTTTCTTTAATCTGCAGAAATAATTTATATGATTCTTTCTGGGGTTCTTCCATAATCTCAGTTTCTAGATCTGTCTTAGGGTTTTATTGGTTCATATTCATTCTTTCAACCTTAGCAATCATTCTAGGGCAATCAAATACTTCATGGTCCATAGCTCTACAACAAAGACAACTAGATCTTCTACCAGGGAATTCCTTAGCCAAATGTCCTGGTCCTCTGCAACTGTAACAAAGGGTTAATCCTCGTTTTCTTTTAAATGATCCCCAACCTTTCCTATACTGCGCACTAGGATCATAGTAGCTAACCTACAAAAAATTCTTTCTAGGATCCTCCATCCATTTGTTAGTCCAAACATTCTCTCTATGCATAGGTATAACATATCTTTCACTATTCTTATCAAATCTACTCATATCAAATATTCTTTCATCTATCATTTCCCTAGTTTTCAAGCTAGGACAAATCTTATCAAACATACCTAGATCAATACTTTAGAAACAAAAAATTCCACTAATCTTATCTTTAGCAGAGCACAAAGTTTCCAAATCTAAAAAATTTCACTATTCTTACCTTTATCAAAGCATGAAGCTTGTAGATATTACCTCTTTAAGAAAAAAAAATTCTCACTTTTACCTTTCTTAGAGAACAAAGCCTTCAAATCTTACCTCTTTTCTTCAAATCAGACTTCTTTTCTTAGCAGAGAGCTTCAAAGGTCAAGTGGAATGTTGCGCACTAGGGCAATAGATCTATGCATGGAGATCTCACAGTTTCAGGTTGGATCTTCGCACAAAGCTTATTCTTCCTAAGTTCCCAAAAGTCATAGTTTCAGTCATGACAATGAAACCATTTGTTGGCATAGGGGCAGACCCAGGGTTCAACACTACAACAACGCAACAACAAAACCCTAACTACTATCCCTTTAGGCAACACCTACGAAGTAGATGAAGTCTCGCCCGAGGTAGAGGAAGGGGTGGTTGTAGGACTCCACTTTCTACAACCTTGTCTTGGACACAGATATGCAATTGCAACACCTGAACAAGGCACATAACAGTTATATTTCATCAATATCCAGTCTTAGTTTACAACGCAGTTAAACCCTAATTACAGAGCATTGCAATATTTAACCAGATCTACTATATTCAAGCACTAAGCACATCCATATATGTTAGATCTACTATTATTCCATAATATTAAGCAGATAGTGTTATTTGAAAAATTTGTAGGTGTGGACACTAACAGATCTCCCTAGATTCACCTGGATCTAGAACAAAACAGGACAGGACAAGACTCTTTCCCTAAGTTGTAGTCATTGAATTTACTAATAAGAAGGAATGAGTGACATACCTTTATATTGCTTCCTTAGGTCTCTGTTGTTCCCGCTTCTCTCCGATTCTCTTGTGGAGTCAATTCCAAGACAACACAAACCAACCAAAGTGAATATAGAAAAGTATATTCAATGTCAACCTATGCATATGATCAAGGAGTTATGCTATAAAATAAGAGGGATTTTATGGGAAAGGGACATGTCGCTGTATTATATTAATTGAAAGTAGAAGATACAACCTGATCGCCTTGATGTTGCAAGCTTCCTTTCAATGACTCTTGGTTCCAACACACACACTTGCTTCGTACTTGCATGAAGAAGATCCAATACCTCTTGATAGACCAAATAGAGTCTTCAAGCTTCTGTCCAAGCATGGTTCTTCACACAATTCTTTCACCAATTCTTCATTCAATCTTGCTTAACCTTTTCCATGAGAAACCTTTCAATATATAGGATAAGGAGGAATGGTTACATGGATGAGGATGATCCCACCAAATCTGAGAAGTCAGTAGGATGCCAACCATGTGAATTCCAACTCATTTTCTAGAAGATCCCCTTCTAGAACCTTCGTGACCTCTTCTCCTTTCCAAGCTTAAAAAAAGGTTCTCACCCTATCTATGGAGCAGACTATGAACATTTCACACCCTAAGTGTGGGTGGCCTGTGAGAATGAGGGATTCCCTCACCCTATAACATAGGCAACCTACGAACTCATCTTAAAAATGTGTTTTTTGGAAGAAGAGAGAAGTCATCTTTCTCAGGCAAAAAGTCCTTGTGGGAGCCTGAACACATCACCTGTAGAGACATCACCAGAGTGACCAAAATCATGTGTAATAGAATGCCCCCAAAAGTACGAAGCTAGAATCTGTGATGGTAGAAATACTTTGTAAATTGTGTGTGTGTGTCAGAAACCAGGAGTGCACCTAATCAGAAACCTGTAAACAATCAAGCATCTGCAGAATATAATACCAGTGCTGAGGTAGGCATTCCCATGCTCAGATGACAAATGAATGGAATCATAGGTCATGGCCACCAATCATACACTGTGGATCCATGCCATCAAAACGCTACATAGTCACCAAGAATACACTCTGGATCTATGTGAGAAGACTTGAATTAAGATGACATAGCCACATGACATACAAAGTGGATCTATGCACCGACACAAATCATACATACTCCATCACAACCTGGACAAAAAGGATGAGACCCAGGGTCTTCAATCCTGTCACCTGAAAGTATGAATCTAGCTATGCGATTACATGTGCTGAAGTTGAACATGGTAGAAACCACTTGATTACTGGTCATTGATGAAAACCATTAACAAGTGCGAGGGAAATCACCATTGATTTCAATGACTCCCAAGGTACCGAAGTACAATCTGAATGAATGAGAATGAATAAGATGAAGTCGAGCACTTGGCAGAATATCTTGATTAGGGATCAATGATGTGAAACCCCTGTTGAAAAAGAAGAGACCTGCCATTAAGGCATGCAGGCTCTAAGGTACTAAATGATTTCTAAGTATCATTTACGGATAATGAGTTGGAGTTGATGGAATAAGACTCGTCAAAGGAGGGCCTTAATGTATCCCCCATCAATGACATGAAATAAGTAACATATTTTGAGGATGAGGCAAAGTATGAATACGAGTCGAAATGAACACATGGAAGGCCGACATAGTAAGAATGGACAACTGCAGATGGTCAACTCAATAGAGGGATTGTGTGAACTTCTCTTGAACATATGAATGACATGACCAAGGACTTGGCAACACTGACTCAAAGACGACCCAAGATATGACCTTGTAGCAAGTCGAACAAGAGACAAATGGATTTCACAACCTGGATTCAAATGACGAATAGGGGGTGTCATGTTCAAGAGTGACGCTTACTACCATTAATATGAATACGAAAACACATCCCTTTCCCAAAATTTCCCCCACCATTTCTGGTGAGTACCTCTTTATTTTTACGCAAGCTTGAGGAGGATAACATATGCTTTTTGATGTAAGCTCATCCTTCGGATGAGTCCCTCAGAGTATATTTAACGAACCCTAGGAAGGAGTGGTTCGGTCCCATTATGGGTCTGTCGATGCTTGTTTAATGAGTCCAAGGATACACAAATCGAGAGTTTTTCATGTTTTGAGAGTCTGAAAAACACTTAAAGAGAACTCTCCCAGTTTCTTTTTCGTAAATAAGTTCGACGAGACTGAAAAAGTGATAAACTATCACCCGTCGAACATTTTCTTCAGATACTTTAATGAGCATGAAGAGAACAAGATCGCTCAGCAATATTTTCATTTTTATGGAGCGAGAAAAGAGCTTAAAGGATACTCCTTTAGGGTCGTCATTTTTGTGTTACCATACGAGTATGAAAAGACGAGAAAAAGTATACTTGGTTAAGTTCTCATATATTTTCGAGCACGAGAACGAACGAAGACTGATCTCGAGTTTTTTCTAAAAACCCTAAAAAGTAAGTGTACATGTGACAGAAAGAAAAAACACCCGTACTCCTTCGTTTGGACTTCAAAGTTGCTATATTGCAAAAAACCACACTCATAGGGATATTAGGGCATTAGGTTTTATAGACCAAATAATATAAAAAATCAACAAAAGTGGAAAAAAGTGAATAAATATGGGTAAAAAGGGATTTTACCATTCCATCGTGATTTTGCCAAAAACTTTGCCCAACACACCTCATTTTACCCCAAATTTATTTGCTTGATTGCGGGAGGCACAAGCGACCATTCGACGAACCGTTTCCACCAATGAGGTAAGATTTTGATCCTTTAACTTTTCCATGGTTCATTTTTTGTTTTTATTGGCAATTTCTTGGGTTCTAAGTCCATTTTAGGGCCCCACTATGCGTTCGAGCATTCTCGCAGGTGGGCTTTGTGGGACCTGCGAGAATCTAGGATTATCGCAGGTGGCCTTTGGGGCACCTACGAGAATATTGCACTGTGCTAAAGTCTCACCTGCGAGGGCCGAAACCTAGATTTCAAAGTTAAGTTTTGCCCAATAAAAATCATGCAAAAGTTTGGAACAAGTTGCTAACTCTTCTCTCATGGCTCTTGTGCAGGTGTTTGACTATCAAAATGCTAGAGTGGCGAGAAAGAGAACATGAGGAAGACAATGCTATTGTCGGGAATGACCTGGGTACAGTCACTGCCCTATGGGACTGTGGGCTCTTGAAATTCTTCAGGATTCCGAGCATGAAAGCCCAACTCAGATTGTTGGAATACCTGGTCCATATGTGGGATGTGGACCAACAATTATTTGATGTGGTAGTCCATACGTTGACCCTAGATATCGAAGATATCTATTTTCTAACAGGGTTATCATGGCGTGGGTACCACGCTAGCTTGACCGGTGGCCGAGGCGACGGACTCCCTATTAGTGAGTATTGTCGCCAGCACTGTTTTCCCGAGGAAGAAAGAAGCAAGGGTAAGGTTGCTATTTGGGGGGTCCAAGACTTGACCTTGCGAACCATCTTGTTCACTATAGCATGCATGGTCAGGAGCGTGACTCTACACATGGCTCTCTAGAGCTACTTCCAATACGCCATAGAGTGCACAAAGCCTCGGGTCTTCAACTGGTCGGATGCAGTTCTCCGCAGTATGAAGAGGCAATTGACGAAGTGTAGGAGGGGTAACTTGAAGCAATTTAGGCACATATCACTTTTGGTGTCCTTCTTCCTTGAGAGGGTCCCACTGCTGAGACTACAGGTTGATTGGGGTTTACTGGCCCCACAGGATCCGAGGATGCTGAGGTGGTACAGCCTCATGACCCGAAACATAGCTAGGCCTATAATCAAGTACAATGATTTATTTTTTGACTGGTTAAGACCCCATATGCTAATGATTGATGACTACGCATATGCTGGTTTGGATTTCCAAGGGGATCCAGATTTGGCCCTGCCTGAGGATGCTCAGTGGGGTGATCTATGTAAGAAGTACACATTTTGTTCTTTTTAAATGTTTTTTGTAATTTTAATGATATGACATGTTTTTTTGTTTATCCAAGAACTAATCAAAAATATTTTTTTGGTGACACAGATGTGGGGCCATATCGACCTCCAAGAATGTCTCCTATTCAACGGAGAGGAGAGGTGGCTCCAGTAGCGAGATGGGATGCTGAAGACTATAAGGCAGTGGAGCAGAAATCGGAGGGGTTGACTGTTGACATCCCAGATATGGCTATTGGGGAGATCCCCAGACGTTACCAGCGCCATACTGTGGGGGTGTCTGAGTCTATCAGTCGACTGCTTCGTAGGGTATCCCGAGCAGTTGTGTGTTATCATGAGCATCATCCATGACGCTATTTTGTAGAAGCCATGGGCTTCGTATTTTTAAGATTTTGATCCTTGGACATAAACTTTTTGTAAACACTTTTGATCGTTATATACATATATACGGCTCTTACCAACTTATCTTGTGTTGTGTTATACATGTAATGTGTGATTGGTTTATAAATGGCCCAAATGTCTGTCTAACACATAGTTAGCTAATGCATCAATCAATGTATTTAGACATCTAGGAATGTGTTGATACTCAATATAATCAAAATAACGTTCCAAGAGGTGAATTCATAAATATACCCGTAATAAAGTAGGACTTCGAATAGCATAGACATTACTTATCTTCAGTACTACTAGCTGCGAATCGAGTCGTATAACTAGGTGGTGGATGCCAAGTGAAATAGCATCAATCAAAAATTCAATGACGACACTATATTCTACAATATTATTGGTCACACAACCAAGGCACACACCTCGCAGACTGATAAGTTCGTTTGTAGGTGCGTAAATTGCCCATACAGAAAAAGCAAGGTTCTGAGTACTATGGCTAGCGCCATTGACAAAGCTAATGTGGGGCAGTGAAGACTCTAACATCTAGAAACCAAGCACAATGTAACATAAGCAGTCGAGGGTAGAGATCAAATAACGAAAAAGCATACTACAGTAACACACAAGAAGTATGATACAATAAAATACAAGCACTCATGCACAGGTGATATTAGGCATAATACTTCTTTAAGTACAACTCGTTCCTGGGTTCACTCAAAGGGATACTGTCGTAGTCCACCAACTTGTAAGCTCCTTTCTCCAAAAATCATCTGACGATATAAGGACCTCGCCACATAGCTTCAAATTTTCTGGCTCCTAGCATATCCCGATCTTGTTCGTAAAGGAGAACCATATCACCTTCAAAGAAAATGTGTGGCCTGACATGTTTGTTGTATTGGGATTTGACGCGTTTCTTCTAGGCTTCTATAACCAGAGTGGCATCACGATGGGTTTTGTCTAATTGCATGCGATACAATAGATGTTCTTCTTCAGCAGAAGTGTTTGGGAGAAGTTTGACAGCTAGTTTTAGGGAGGGTATCTCACATTCAATCAACAAGATGGCTTCTAGACCATAAACTAACTGGAATGGTGTAAACCTGGTAGCAGAATTAACGGATGTCTGGTAAGCCCACAATGCTTAAAACAACATCGTGTGCCAACTCGTTTTGTGAATCCCTATCATTCATCGAAGCATGGTAATGAGGACCTTGTTTATTGCTTCAACTTGACCATTGGCTTGTGGGTAATAGGGTGTTGAGTTTTCATGGTGAAGACCCAACTTTTCAGTGAGTTCAAACATCATGAAGTTTCTAAAGTGGCTACCGTGATCAGTAAAGATAACCTGAGGAACACCAAAATGAGTAATGATGTGATTGAATATGAATAATGTTGCAGTCCTTCCGGTATTGTCAAATGTTGGCATTGCCTCAACCCATTTCATAAAATAATCTACAGCTACAATAATGTATCCATGCACCCCGGTCGAGTGAGGGTGACATGTCATAAAATTGATACCCCATTTTGTAAAAGGACCAACGAAGACCACAGGGTGTGATCGTATTTTATTGTTGTAGGTTTGGAAAGCATGACATTTTTGGACGGCAATTATACATTCATTGAATAAAGAGGGCCAAAAATAGCCTACTCGTAAGATCTTCTGGGCAGTAGCATACCCAGACATGTAACCACCACAAGCTCCAGAATGGCAGTCATTGAGGGCTTTCTCGGATTTTTCAAACGTGAGGCTGCATCGAAAAATGGAGTCAATCCCACGACGATAAAGCGTATCACCGAGGATAATATACTGACGGGCTTGGTAGCATATTCGACGGTGGTCATTTCTAGACAAATTGGGCCGAAAAGTCTAGGTCTAGAGATATATGATGATATCTCCATACCAAAGTTCATCGGAACTAATCAGGAAAAGGGATTCATCGAGTAATGAATCGGCTGCTATATTTTCAATCTCAGAGTAGGGAAGGTCGTATATCAACTTGGAAAACACCAAGGATTTGTTGGACTTAGCGTGTTCAAATTCTAACTCAAACTCCTGGAGTATTACGATCCATTTGGAGTATTTTCCCCCTAGCTATTGGCGTGTAAGAATGTGCTACATAGGGTTGCAGTTAGAAATTACCGTAGTATTGCGAGAGAGGATATAATGCCAGAAACATTGAACAACTTGGATGACTGCCAAGGCCAGTTTTTCAACATGTAAATACTTGGTTGCGGTAGTCGTGAGACTCTGACTCAAGTAATAAATGACATGTTCGTCATGAGAATCATCCTCCTGGATGAGAACCATAGTGATGGTATAGTCTGAGGCTGCAAGGTAAAGAAAATAATCCCGACTGTAATCAGGTGGGGAGAGTAGTGGGGTACGTGTCAAAGATAGTTTCAAGGATTCAAAAAATTTGTTGGTAGTGGTATCCCATATGAACTCAGAACCTTTCTTGAGCAGTCGCATAAATCCAAGAGTTATCTCAGCATAGTTTGGGATGAAACCACGAATAAAGTTTTCCTTCCCTTGCAAACTTTGTAACTAGCAAAGCGAGGAAGGAGGAGGGAGATTGAGAATCGCCTTGACCTTCAAAGGATCTACCCTGATCCCTTGAAGTGAAACAATAAAGCCTATAAGTTGGCCAAATTCTATGCAGAAAACACATTTGTGGGGATTCAAGCATATATGGTAAAACCGACATCGAAGGAAAATGGCGTGGAAGTGTATTGGATGAACTAAATGACGCATGGAATAAGCGGGAAAGTCATCGAGATATGGCTACACAATGTGCTTGATATCATGGAAGGGTAAGACATAGCACGCTGAAAAGTTGTGCCAACATTCTTTAAACCGAAATGAAGTTTCTGATAGGAAAAATTGCCCTAAGGACAAATAAAAGAGGTCTTGTGTTAGTTCGCAGGAACGATATTAATTTGATTATATCTGGAGAAACCATCCATCAGAGAGAAGATTTCACTTTTGACACAATCATCGACGATCTGGTCAACGAAGGGGGTAGGAAAGTTGTCTTTAGGACAAGCTTTGTTAATGTCCCTATAATCAATGCACACGTGGATTGTGCCTTGTTTCTTGTCGACCGGGACAATATTGGAAACTCAGTCAGTTAGAGCCATAGGGTAAATAAATCTAGCTTCGAGAAGTTTCTCAACTTCAAGGTTGATAGCGGCCTCTTTACGTGGGTGGAACAAATGAAGTTGTTTTCGAACAGGTTTAGCGTTAGGGTATGTCTTAATATCATGTATCACAATGTCGAGATCAATACCCGACATTTCTTCATAGCTCTAGGAGAAGACGTCACAAAATTCTTGGAAAAGAGACTTGTAGGATTTCGTCATGGGAACACGAAGCTCTGAGATGCACATTTTTGACAATTTTAGGTCTTATAGATATGTCGAGGGGGATGGTGGGTGAGATATTACTTAAGTTCCCTTCGTAGAACATATCATGTGTAGAATCGGGAACAGTAGAAATGACGACAATGGTTGAAGGGGTCGAGATCCGTTGGTAACCCTCGATGGTGTGTTGTTCTAGGAAGAGGATGGAATGATGATGTCCATTTTCCCAAGGGGTATCTTCCATGGACATAACAAATATAATCATCTCATCCGTGGGAAAAATGATGCACAAAGGATCTAGAGAGAACTCACCAAGAGAGGGGGTAGCAGGGGTTGCTGATTGAATGGCTTGATAAGAGAATTCGATTGGACTCAAAGGCATTTCGTCGCCATAACGAAGATGATCGCCAGGGTTGGGTACCATCCATGGGTCGTAAGACACAGGGGATCCGTGAACAGAGGTGGATATCATGTTGATCGAGGTGAAAAACATATTTGGAACATTGGGTGGTGGGATGGGGAAAGTACCCATTAACGAGGAATCTCTAAGAAGACCCACACTGACGTTCTCGTATCCGCGGGGGGGGGTTGCAATGAACAGTACATGCATCAGAGTGAAAGAAGGCCAATTGGTCAATGATAATGAATTTTCCTTGATGTGGGAAACAAACGGCATGGAAAAGAGTTGACATAACTACATGCATGGAATCAATCCAACTACGGCCAAGTAGAAGGTTGTAATCAAGAGGAGCGTCAAAGACCTCCACTTCAACTTGGACCGTTTTTCCTTCTAACGTAATAGGCAATGAAGGGAGGAAGGGAGGACACTATAAGGCTTAAAACCAAAGCCATTGAAGGCTTTGAGCATGTTGTGGGATTTAGTCAAAGGAGGAGAGTCGATGGCTTTCCAGCAAGTAATAGACATAACACACGTCGAGGCACCCTCATCAATAACTATCCTACAAATGTTTTTGTTGGAGACAATAAATTGTATTTGGAATGCGAGTTGAGGGGTTAACCTTGGAATGTGATCTTCCAAGTCAAAAATTATTAAATTTGTATCCGTAGGGTCGACTCCACCAATAGCTTTCAACAGTGCCTTCCGTTGTATAGGACAACTTTGAAGGACTTCGAGGGTTGACATCGTGGATGGTGTTTGGGCCAGATCTTCAACAATACTATAGTTCTGGGCAGCACGTGCATGAGGATTGAAATCTAATGTCCAAACGAAACCTTTTGGAGGAGGGAGAAGAACTGTGTCTAGGCTCGGTCGTTCGAGATGAAGAGGACCGTTGGTAGGTGGAGTCATGGGAGATGGTTGGACCACCAAAGGAGGTATTACATCGACCTTCTCTCTGGAGGAAGGATAATCTTTGTCTCGAGTAGTAAGTGTGGTGTCATTCTGCTTTGAATCACCTATACACATTAGGACATAGGATGTATTGAAGGGGGAAGGTTGGTCATGAATGACCAATTGGGCCTGTTGTTGAGAAGGGAAGGGTTGTGACAATACGGCTAGAGTGGGTGGTTTTGTGGTCCCTTGAAGGAACTTGGTAACCTCGACTCGTTGTGGAGAATCCTTAGTGTAGTGATAATCACCACATATAAGACAAGGGTATCGGGGTTTGTGCTTATCCCTATTGTCAACAGGTGGGGTTTTGGTTTTCTCAATTTGCGGGATATTTTTATCCTCCTTGTTCTTACCCTTTCCTTTTTTGGATTTATTTTTTTCGGTGGGGGTAGATTGAACAGAATTTACCTCAGAAGTCTTTTCGGTGGGAGGGGTAGGAGATGGAGCATTTTGAACATTAGAAGAAATGGGTTTGGGGTTGTTGCCAGAGGTTTGGACAAAATGCGGTTGGGCATGTAAAGTGTCGATCACACCGTCAGCTGCATGAGAAGCACTGGGAGTGGTTGAAGTAGCAGAAGTAGAAGGACGAGTTGCGTCAGGGAGTAAGTCGTAAAGAGTACCAGTTTGTGAGTAAATGAGGTCTAGGTATTGGGAACGACTGATTGTCTGTTCTTCGGTGACAACTCCACCCATGGAAATGTCACGAGAGATGTCATTCACGAATGATTTCATGAACCATTCTACCAGCAATTGATCGGGAAGTTCGAGTTTGATGAGACGTCATCTCCATCGCCACTCATGAATGTGATCAGAGATATGAGTGGATTTGGTTTGTTTGAAAGAACTCAAAATATCGGTTCCCGTTTCATAGCGAATTGGTAACTGGTAGTGGGTGAGGAAAGACATAGCAAGGGTGTTGAATTCAATGAAGAAGCCTCACAGTAACTTGATATACCACTCCGCGGCAGAACCTGTGAGGGTTTGCTGAAAAAGGCATAAACGAATAGAGTCATCCATCAAGGAGTTGGATGAGCACCAAAGGTGAAAAGTCATTACATGATTGTTTAGTTCCTCTCCCAGTTTACCATCGAATTTAGGGGTGTTAGATGGTATTTTGGCCAGTATGGCAAACCATTGAGGAGAGTGATGGATTGGATCATTTAAAATACTCGACAGATCCGGGAAGTCCAAAGTGGCTAAGAAAGGTAACTGTCTATTCACATGCGGGTACTGGTGACTTTGGGGATTGAGTCCCATCGATAAAACAGTGGGACCATAAGCAGTCTGCATATAATGTGAAGATCTCGAAAGATTCGATTGTTGGTGTGGAAGTAAGTAATTCATAGGGTTGTACCCTTGAACGGGGGTGTGGGGTTGAGAATTCGAGTGCCAAATAGGATTAGATGTACCTGGAAAGGGTTGGCCTGTACTAGGGGGTATGACAGAGCTAGATTGAGGTTGTTTCCCCCCAGTCGAGTGAGGATTATGTTGTATAATATGATTCCAATACTAGGCCAAGGATGGAGGTATGTTTTTTCCATAGGGTGGGGTCAGTGGGGGTTTCCCTCCAATCAAGGGTTGCATCCCAATAGGGATTTGTCCTGCAAAAGGGGGCTGAGTTTGGCCTCCTTGGTGAAATTGTCCACTAACAGGAATCTGGTAACTAGGTGTGAAAGACGAGATGGTGCCACTAGGATCAGTGCCTCTGATAGAGGATGGAAGAGGTCCTATGAAAGGGAGTGGAGGAAGTGTTGGAATGAAACCAGGAAGATGGTGCTCAGGAGTGGAACCACCAGGAGTTCCAGATGTGATTTATGTAGGAGTGGGAATAGAAGCATTCAATGCATGATATCCAGGTGGAAGTGTTGGGGTGACTCTGGGAAAAAGCGGTGTGCCAATGGGGGCTTGGTTAGCCACAGTAATCCCAATGTGAGGACTCGTAGTATCTGGTACCATTGTGTAATGGACCATTTGTAGAGGGAGGGTCAAGATGTGGTCAGCTCGCGGAGTGTCTGTACCAAGAAAATAATATGCAGTAGTAAATGGTATTGCATCTGGATCAGATGTTTCGGGTAGCTCAGGTGCGACAGTGATATCAACACCTGCTCCTGAGCCAAAGAGATCCTGTCTAAAAATGCCAGTAGTCCAAAAAGGATCTTGACCCTCAGGTCCTATGAAAGGCCCGGTTGGTGACTTAGAGAACTAAACAACTAGATCTCTGGAAGAATTCACTCGAACAATACGTCTCTCAGATTCGGTAGGAAGTCGGAAGTCCTCTTGAGAATTGGTAATTCAAAACCATTCTAAAGAGTTAGTTCTTTCCACTTGTGGAGTGGCGAGGTCTTGGAATTCACTCTGTTGAGGAGAGTCCTCCAGTGATTTGGTAGGCAAGGGTTGAGGACCTTCCAGATCGTCTGGGGGTAGGCCTTGAATTCTACGTGAACGACGTGGAGGGTCAATCGTGATTGAGTTAGAATCTTACGAAATAAATTCTATGGTCAAATTGGGTAAACAAACAACACGCACTAGTAAAATTTAGGAAGAAAAGCCAAGCAAACAAGACCTTCTAATTCCAAAGTCACTAGTTGGTGATGAAATCCAACGTCGCAACGACGAGACAGGAAGGGGCTAGTCTATGGTGGAAAATTTATGTTGATGACCTGCTTAACGGACTTACACCCTGGTGCAAGCTCCCACACATATTCGTGGGTATACCCTCCAAGGAGTCCGAGTGAGTTTGGCCAACGTCGATTCCAGGTACCGTGAAGACTTTCCCCTTCACAGTCACCTTGTGTAAGACCCTAAGAAGGTAGGCTACTAAGGTTACCACCAACAACAATAATGCCTTGGGGAATAGTTGACAGTCTGATCCACACGCAAGGGTAGGGTATCTAGCCTGAAATCAGCTTGAGAGGCTTCCACTCATCATTGTTGGTATACCTTCAAGTGACCCTCTTAATACATGCAATCTCTACACCGATATCAACAAAGCAGGGTGAGTAACTCTGTCAATCTCAATGCGACCTCGGGTTTGACCCTTGTGTGAGAAGGGCTTCCTAGGAAAAAATGTTGCAAATGGAATTTGACACTCCTTATCACAAGATACTATTGTGTGTTTTGTGCTTTGTAGAGTGTGTCTCACTGCCTATCCCAAAGCTCTATCCTAGCTAATGTTGGTGTAAAAGAGTCCTAGAAAAAGTTACTAGNAAAATGTTGCAAATGGAATTTGACACTCCTTATCACAAGATACTATTGTGTGTTTTGTGCTTTGTAGAGTGTGTCTCACTGCCTATCCCAAAGCTCTATCCTAGCTAATGTTGGTGTAAAAGAGTCCTAGAAAAAGTTACTAGTTGAATTTTAAAATTGTGAAATGTTATTAAAGGCTCTTGTTACTCAAAAGGAGATGGAAATGAAAATGATGTTGTGTGAGACTCTGACCCAAAAATGCATAAATAGGAATGAATGATACATATTTTTGTTTGATGAATCCTATCTACAGGAGGGAAAGAGGAGTTTTTTGGAACAATACAAACTACGATGTATGATCTTCTTTGAAATGTAATATCAAACAACCATGAACAATGCAAATTACCTATTCATTCTTTTTCAGTACTTGAATGCCAATATTTTCAAATACATATTTTCTTAAAAAATAAAATGTCTTTAATTTTTGTTAGAAACCAAACAGTAGGGGTGGAACTAAGAAAAAACAAGAAACCAACGAAAAAGAAATACACAACAAAGACCCAAACCAATATTTCAATGAAGACAAAAATAACAAACTAAAAAGACCAGTCTCTTCAAATTCATACGAATAACAATTTTCCAAGTAATAAGCAACTGAAAAGAACAAAAGATCTCAATTTTTAAACCGATAAAAGGCTCCCAATCAAACAAGCACTCAGATTTCAAAACCGGAGATTATACCCTTGTTGCGAAAAGGCCAAGAGGTAAAAATTGAGAAAACATGATCAAGAAGGACTTAATCATTCACGAGATTTGAAGCCAAGAAACATTCAATTACTGGCCAAAGAAGTTCTTCCTAGACACACAAACAAACCTGGGCATCTGAGGACACAAAATACTTAATCCAAAAATTTTGCAAGTGGGTTCACAGGCTAGCTGTGTGGTACAGTGCGAGAATCAAGGATTCTCGCAGGATAGACATAAGAATAATGCGAGAAGTTTGCACTGAACTTAACAACAGGGTGAAAAATTTAGTAGTTCTCGCAGGCTACAGAAGGGTGTAGTGCGAGAAGATATGTAATCAAGCAAATTTTGGAAAAAGGACAAAACTTTTGAGGGAACTTCTGGATCCAGATATTCTATAAGGGTCTCCTCAAGACTCAAAGATTGATGGGAATGAAAAATGGTAGGTTAAGAGAAAATGGCCAAGAAAAAACCACCAAAAATGGGTTATATCCCCAGTGGAGTCACCAATTTTGTTATCAGAAAAATCGGTAGGTGCGGACACTAACAGATCTCCCTAGATCCACCTAGATCTAGAAAAAAATAGGACAGGACACGACTCTTTCCATAAGTTGTAGTCATTGAATTTACTAATAAGAAGGAATGAGTGACATACCTTTATATCGCTTCCTTAGGTCTCTGTTGTTCCCTCTTCGCTCCGGTGCTCTTGTGGAGTCAGGTCCAAGACAACACAAATGAACCAAAGTGAAGATAGAAAAGTATATTCAATTTCAACCTATGCATATGATCAAGGAGTTATGCTATAAAATAAGAGGGATTTTATGGGAAAGGGACATGCCGTTGTATTATATTAATTGAAAGTAGAAGATACAACCTGATCGCCTTAATGTTACAAGCTTCCTTTCAGTGACTCTTGGTTCCAACACACACACTTTCTCCGTACTTGCATGAAGAAGATCCAATACCTCTTGATAGACCAAATAAACTCTTCAAGCTTATGTCCAAGCAGGGTTCTTCACACAATTCTTTCACCAATTCTTCATTCAAGCTTGCTTAACCTTTTCCATGAGAAACCTTTCAATATATAGGAGAAGGAGGGATGGTTATATGGATGAGGATGATCCCACCAAATCTGAGAAGTCAGTAGGATGCCAGCCATGCAAATTCCAACTCATTTTCTAGAAGATCCCCTTCTAGAACCTTCATGACCTCTTGTCTTTTCCAAGATTAAAAACAAGTTCGCACCCTATCTATGGAGTAGATTGTGAATAGTTCGCACCCTAAGTGTCAGTGGCCTACGAGAATGAAGGATTCTCGCACCCTGTAACATAGGCAGCCTGCAAACTCATCTTAAAAATGTTTTTTTTGGAAGAAGAGAGCAGTCATCTTTCTCAGGAAAAAAGTCCTTATGGGAGCTTGAACACATCACCTATAGAGACATCACCAGAGTGACCAAAATCATGTGTAACACATAGCATTAACATATCTATCTACCATTCATCTATATCAAAGAACTAAGCAAGTAAACAAATAAATACATCAATACATCGCACAGAGAAGAGAAACACATCACGTATGTGGTTAAACCCCACCCTGGGGCTACGTCCACCAACTATTCATCTTTTTTATTAGCTTCTTCAATCAGTTATATGCACAGAGCCTTAAGATGAAATTCGCAAAGGACAGGAGATCTGTGCACTCTCCGCTAGATTCTCCTTCCCTGGGTTACAACACAAAGCCTCTTCACAATATCTTACATTCACTTGCACTCAGCCTTGCAAGTTTCACACAACATGCACAAAAGCAATCTCCACTCAACACTTATCACTTTCGATCACATAGATCGAACTCTAGAACTTAGCACACTGGCCTCTTCTCACATCGCCTAGCTACTTATTTATATATTACAAAATGGGCCTAAACATGGGTAAACCCATGGGCCGACATCCCCATACCCATTACATAAGCCCAAAACCCAAAAATCCCTAAAATGGGGCTGAGATCCAGCAATATTTGCTTCATCTTGCGCTCCTTCTTCGATAGCCTGTCAAAGTCCCAAAAATAGGTCAAATCTGACCAAGGATCCTCAAAACTTGGTCAATGGCCAATAGTCATTACTCGGAGAACTATCCTTCTTTCTGGGTCTTCAGATATGTCAAAGCAACCTAGGAATGTTCATTTCTCAAACTAAGTATATCAGATAAATGCTAAAGAAGTTCAGAATGGAAGATTGCAAACCAGTTACCACTCCTATGAAAACTAGTTGCAAGATGAGAAAAGATGATGATTCAAAGTCTACATATCAGAGGCAATACAGGTCAATGATTGGTAGCTTACTATATGTGACAACATTTAGACCAGATGTAATGCATGCAGCTGGATAGGTGGCATGATTTTGAGCAGCATAAAAGGAATCACATGTCTTAGTAGTGAAAAGGATTTTCAAATATCTCAAAGGAACAAAAGAGTTTGGATTGTGGTATCCAAAAGGAAAGGATCTATCACTTATTTCCTACACAGATGCAGATTGGGAAGGTTACATTGATGACCGCTGAAGCACCAATGGAGCATTGTTCTACTTGGGTGAGTGTTTAGTATCTTGGCTAAGCAAGAAACAATCATCGATATCTTTATATACAACTGAAGAAGATTATATTGCAGCAGTAGTAGGTTGTACACAGGTTCTATGGATGAAACACACTCTGATAGATATACAGGTTGAGTATGATGTTCCCATTCCAATCTGTTGTGATAATACAAGTGCCATCAGTATCTCAAAGAACCTAGTGATGCACTCCAAGATGAAGCACATTCCAATAAATTATCACTTTCTACATGAACAGGTTGCAGAGAAGAACATCAGAGTTGAATATGTGGGCACAAAAGAACAAGTGGCAAACATCTTTACAAAACCGCTTCCAAGGGAAGCCTTTGAGCATCTTTTCTAGAGACTCGAAGTAATTTCTACTCCAAAATGAATGATTTTGAATGCCTATCTTATATGTCTTAGATTTACATGAGGAAGCACCATAAATAAGACAATTTAGGTTGGGATATCATTTTTAGGAAGAGTTCAGTCAGGGGGAGCAGCCCCGGATGGAAATATACCTTTTCTATTGATGACAAAGAGGGAGAGATTTATCAGATGCAAAGGTAAATAATTGGAGAAATAGCACAGAGGCATGGTTCCAAGGGGAGAGATTGTCACAGGGGGAACATGAGTGATATGAAGTTAGTATTGCATCAGAGTGTTGCCATAAATTCCAAAGGGGGGTATTGTTGATTATTTAGGTTGGTTGTCATTGATGTCAACCCTTGAAGAAAGTCTAGTAGCGAATTATAGTAGCACAAAGGTTTGGGTAATGGACCCAAGTTTTTTTTTTATGTATAATGGTATGAGTTTTAATATATTTGAAGGTAAGACTATTCTATATGGATAGTACATGTCATGCCATTTCTAGTGGTATGTGGAATGTCACATAACTCCTCACGGTTAGAGAGTTATGGCCATGTGAAGTTGAAGAACCTTCATGAATCATCTAGAAGACCCAAAAGGTCAAAGTAGTCAAAGTGGTTGCAAAGAAGAAATTATTTAAATAATAAAGTGAAGTGATGACTTTACTATAAGTCAAAGTGGATACAAAATAAATTATTTAAATAATAAAGTTAATGGAGAAATTACTAAGTGGACAAGTGGTTAGAAGTGGGTTAGCCCTAAAATAAGGAAAGTGGTTTAAGATGGTTAGAAGGTAACCCCTTGAG
>ML805979.1:85248-129452 GCA_009831015.1 Picea engelmannii | reverse complement strand
AAGTGTATTAATATATGGTATGGATGTATTTTTATTTTGAGATGGTATACAATATTAATGAAAAATAAAATTTTGTTTTAAGATGGTATTTTTTTAATAATTTGGTTATTAATGGGTAGTGAGTATAGTTATTAGTGTTTTTGTAAATGTAAGTTGACTAATTATCTTTATTTAAGGAAAATTATTCTTTATAAAACGATTTTGGTGGTAATGGAACATACTCTTTTATTATTGTTATATGTTTTTGGGTTTTGGGTTGTTGATGAGATCTTTGTTAATTAAAAGCAAATTTAAGTCCTACCCTGGGACCAAAAGGTTGTTTCAAAGTAAATAGTATCTCCATACAGATAGTTTCCCTTGAAGTGGTCACCAAAGCTACCTCCACTCGAGTCATATATTTTTTAATAACATTCTAACTTTAATCGCATACATGAAATAAGATACTACTCTGATTATAATTTAATTTTTTTGTTTAAGAGGAAAAAAAAAATCTTCTACCACACATATATATATTATTAAAAAAAATTAATAAAAAAAATTCTCATATCCTTAAATAATTAATCTTTTAATAATGAAAAAAAAAAATCATGAACATATATTCTCATACCAATTGAACAATTAATAATTCTTTTAATATAATGTAGTAACATATCGTTTAAATAAATTTTAATAACAAATATTATTGTATCATTTAAATAATAATAAAAATATTTTTAATAAAACTTAATAAATTATTAAATAAATTTTAAATTTTAATAATAAGTATTTAGTTAAATAATTAAATAAATAATTTTAATAAAAATTAAATATATTATTAAGTAATTTTAAATTTTAATAACAAATATTCTCATATCACTTAAATAATTAGTCAAAGTTAAAAAAATAAAAAAATAAAAAATAAAATAATCTCCTCCCAATTGAATAATTAGTCAAACCTTTAATAAAGTTGATTTATATCAATATAATATCCATCCTGACATATCTCTAGGATATAATTAGTCAAACCTTTAATAAAGTTGATTTCTATCAATATAATATCCTGACATATCTCTAGGATTTCTTGTTGATGTGTTATCACCTATTGATAGTGATGAGACAATTTGAGTGTATCAATATAATGTATTGGTTATTTTTTTGGGAGTGTATGCACATTACAATGATATAACATATTTTTTCAGTATGATTAAATAAATTTAATAATATTGATATACTATTTTTTAAGTTAATATATTAGCATTTATTGATAATGACTAGACAACTTGGATGTAAAATGATATAACATATTTTTTCAGTATGATTAAATAAATATAATAATATTGATATACTATTTTTTAAGTTAATATATTAGCATTTATTGATAATGACTTTACAACTTGGATGTAAAATAGTGTTACTTGGATGTAAAATAGTGTTTATTAATAGTAGTTAAAAAAATGGATGTTTTAAAATCTTATATGTAATTTATCAAAAAAAAAATTAAGAAACATTTTTTTTAATTAATGTGAATATAACAAAAATTATCTTCCATTATTTTCATTTCATATATTTAATCAATTTTCAATGATGTATCGACTGTAATAGTGTCATTGAAACAACTTTTTTATTTCTTTTGACTTAGAATATTGACGTAGTGATCTCAATGTATATATGAGAGAATAACGGTCTATCATGAATGGAGGACCGATGTTTGCTACGACCTGCATACCCCTGTGGCTCGCACCTGAGGTCACATGGGCCACTAGATCTGTCCAGTGTTAAGGGGCTCGGGCCTAGGGATTTTTCTTTTATTTGGGAAAGCCCGCACAGTGTTGACTATAGGGTTTACGATAGCCGACATCTCAAGCGGTCAGGAGGAAAATAGATCTTTGGGTAATCCTATGGAGGTGCAGATCTTTCGTTATAGCAAACTATGATGACGTGGTGGACTATTCACCCGATTTGGGGGAACTGTTGCCCTAGATGGGGACAGTTGGGAGCCCCACACACCCCCTCTCGGGCCAGCTGGAGGAGGAAATTCTCTCGGTAGTGCGAGGAGACTTCTTTTTGCAGTGCTCAAGGGTTTTCGGTCTCTATCATGGGAAAGATCTAGAAGCCTTTTCTTGGCTCGGTGGAACTATTGGTTCAGGTGTGGTGTCGTCGTTGATTATTTCTGCTTGTCCCCTTCCTGGCACAACTTCCTAGTGTGGTTCATCTCCTCACTCTCGAAATCTATTTTTCCCCCATTCTGTGTGGTTTATCTCCCTCTTCGGCCATGACAAACCTCTCTTGGTCATTCCCAGATCCATTGGTGACGGTGTGCCCTTCCAGTTTTTCGAGGGAGCAAGGGTTTTCCCCAGCGGTATTTCCAGGTGAAGGTATCGCGGACTCAACTCTAGGTTTTGAAAATTGGGCTTCGTTGGAACAATCTCTGGCACAAGACCTATTCTACCCTTATGCGGAGCAAGCCTACTTCTCGGATGAGCCTGAAGAGTATGTGGAGAGATTTATTGAAGCTAATTTACGGCCCTCAAACTTCAGCGAGTGGGTCTCAGTTTTTGGTGGGGAGCCTGGAAACAACACTTGGCTAACTCGGAATCAAGGTTTTACGGGAGGTCCAAAGACAAGGCAAAGGAAATGGAATAAGTGTGTTGGATCTTCCAAGGAAAACCCTAATTTCATTCTTGGTGATGATCTAACTCTCTCCGGGGTGGCCGAGATGGTAGATAGAACCTTAGTAGGGAAAGCATACGGCCGCCAATTCAGTGAGAAGATGTTAAAGGCATGGGCCGTGACAAATTGGGATGCGTCTTACAACCCCCCTCCCAAAATCAGTCGCATGTCTAGAGGTTGGTTCATGCTTGTTTTCTCAGAACAATCACATACTAAGACGATTCTTCAAAAAAGTTGGTTCATCGACTCTTCTCTGATCCTAATGAAGCTATGGAACCCTACTTTCGACGTTGCAAGTGAAAGGTTGGACTCCATACCAATATGGGTTCGGCTACCGGGCCTTCCCCCTCACCTTTGGAATGAAAAATGCTTTCAAGCAATTGGGAATTTCCTAGGTGAATTTCTAGTTGCAGATATGGGATTCTTAGAATCTGGGGAGATGTTGGTGGCAAGGATTTTGGTTCTTCTAAACATCAGAGAAGGGCTTAGGGAATTCCTTAACTTGAGAGATTTGGGAAGGACCAGAGTTCAAATCCTAGATTACGAAGGGGTGCCTTTCCAATGCAGGAGGTGCCATGGGTATGGGCACATTGTTAAGGATTGCAAGTCCTCTATGAGGGGGCATAGGAAAAATCAGTCTACTTTGGAGAACAAATCTGATGGGGGGTGCCTGGAGAATTTGGGCATCAACTCTCCCTCTTCGGGGTCGGCCTCGGGGGGTACTCCACCTTGTGCTCCAGATGTGTCTCGGATAGTAGAGGCTTAGGTATAGGCAATACAGGAGGGTGATTCAATGGAAATAGTCCCAGTTGTGAGAGATGTGGCGATTTTAGAAGTCTTCTCGCAGGTCGTTCCACATTTTTTGATCGACAACCTTTTGGGTATGCATCTTACTATCTCTCGACCAGTAAATGGTTTTTTTTAAGATTTTGATTTATCATTGGTGGACTGTTGTCACTCCCTTCAGAATCTACCCTCTCAAAACACTTCGGTTTTATTTCCTCTTCCCAAGCCCCCGCAATCATCCATCCAGTCCTTGCCCAACTCCTCTATCTGTATGGACTCTTTGCCCAGATCCCCAGTCTCTCGGTCATCCACAGATTCTTCTTCTGAGGAGTCTGAGGACTCAATCATTCGTTTCCAACTCTGTAACATAATAGTCTTCATTCCCAATGCAGACCATAGAGGTCTGGGCCCAAATCAGAAGATTTCGAAAATAAAAAAGGGACGAGGTAGAAATGCACATCTCTCCAAGGCACAATCCCGAGCACTGGTCAACATTGATTCAGGGAGAAAAAAGTCAATTGTAGGGGCGCTTAGAGCAGCGAAATCCCCAGTAGTGGTTCCCCCATGAAACTTCTCACCTTCAATTGCAAAGGTTTTTTGAGTCCCCAAAAAAATCCGCACTAAAGTGATTGGTATTTTTACACCAGCCTGATGTAGTTCTTTTTCAAGAAACTCTAGCAGACGAAGCCATGACTACCAAAATTCTAACTTCCCTCTTCCCAGGCTAGGTTTTTCTGGGTCTGGATGCCAAAGGTGTTAGAATATAGAGGATTGTGCTTGTTTAACCATTGACGATACCCTCGTCACCCAACCACAGGCCTTAAGCCACCTTCCGAGCACCTTGACCTTGACCGAGAAGAGAATTTTGGCTGCAATCTATAGCCAAGAGAGGCTAAATGCACCAAGCAAAAGAATCGAAACTAAAATGAATAGATGATCCCACCCATAAGCTAGTGCACCACTCTCCCAGCTTTCCCAGAAAACCTGCACACCAAACTACTGTTGCCTGCAACTGTCTGCGCAGATATTGCTCTCACTGCAACTGCTGAGATGACAAATAATGAAACCGGCGCCCTGTATTTATAGTGGATTGGCCAGTCTAACTGGGCCGACTTCTCCTTCTGGGCATCAATAAATTCGATATAAATATATTTGTTCATCCGACAACTTGTCTAGGGTTTCTTTCAATTCTTTGCTTCCTTTAGGAGGATTCTAATCTCGTCATAGGTCATAATAGAGATTCATACCTCTCGAAGCTACCATAATATTAACAAAAGGTAGGTCGGGTGGCTTAGTCATCGAATGGAGAGCTAGATGTATCAAACTCTTAAACTCTTGGGCTTTTGACTCCGGTATAGAGGGTGAGTTTTTGTGGAAGGTATCGGAAAGGTGATCAGAATAATCAATGTTTATGTCTCTTGTATAAATTGGATCACTTTTTGGGAAAATCTGCTTGATAAAGATCTCTTAAAAAACGATCTTCTAATCTTAAGGGGGGATCTAAATTTCTCTCTAGGGGAAGCTGAAAGTTGGGGTCCCTCATCCCACCCAGACAACCAAGCAGGTTCCTTCAGTCACCTATTGGCCTCCAATGGCCTCATTGATATAGATCCATTGAAGCTATTACCCACATGGAGGAATATGAGGGTAGGGGAGGCTCGTATTTAAAAAAGGTTGGATTGTTTTCTGATCTCTGAACCTTTAGTGATGCTTCCTTTCCAATTATGTCAATGGATAGGAAGTGGAGGTGAATCAGACCATTCCCCAATTTGGTTTGAAATGGAAGGAGGACCCCAAAAGCCTACAACCCCTTTTAAATTCAACTCCTCTTGGTTGAAAGATGAGAGGGTACTCCGGTGGGTATTCAATTTGCGACAAACCTCAAAAGAATAAAAAAATTGGCTATTCCTTGGGAAAAAACAAAACAAAAAGCAGAGGAACAAGAACTCCAAAGTATAGAGGAACAACTAAGGCTATTACAGGAAGATTCAGAGTTGGGGTTCATGACAGGTTTGGCTCGAGACAATCTGAAAAGGCTTGAAGCCAGGCGTAAACTACTGTTGGTGGATCAAGAAGAAACTTGGAGACTAAAAAGCAAAGCTATCTGGCTTGAGAACGGAGATGAAAATACGAAAAAAAAATCAAGTCTATGCTAAGGAAAGGAGAGTAGAAAACACTATTTGGAGCTTAAAGGATAAGGAGGGCAGATCTATCACTTCCTTTGAAGGCCTAGCTAACCTGGGTAAAAACCATTTTCAGACTTTATTCAAAGCGGAAAGGAGAGTAAATATTGCAGAGATTATAAAGGTGGCATTATATCTCCCAAGCTTCGTGAATGAACAAGGGAACCGATATTTATTTGTTGAAGTCACTAAAGCGGAGGTTAAAGAAACACTACTTAGCTTCCAGAATGATAAAAGCCCTAGTCCAGATGGATGGACAATAGAATTTTTCAGGGGGTTCTTTGATCTAATAAGAGCAAATTTAGTAAAGGTTATTGAGGAATCTCGTTCCAATGGCAGAATTCACGAACCCTTCAATTCAACTTTTTTAGCACTCATTCCTAAGGTAAATGATCCTCAGTCTTTTGATGATTTCAGGCCAATATCCCTGTGCAATTGTGTTTAAAAATTATTGCCAAAATCATAGCTCATCGGCTAAAGCCTTTTTTATCGGAGGCCATATCCAAAGAACAGTTCATGTTTTCAGAAGGGCACCAGATACACGAGGCAATAGGGGTAGCTCAAGAAGGTCTACATAGTCTAAAGACCGCAAGAACAAAGGGGGAAATCCTAAAGATTGATCTTTCAAAAGCTTATGATAGAGTGAGTTGGGCTTATATTCGACTTCTTCTTACTCATCTCGGATTTGAAGTCCCCTTCATAAAATGGGTGATGGCATGCATATCTTCGGTCTCTTTTGCAATCCTTATTAATGGGGCAACTTCTCCTTTTTTCATCTCATAAAGGGGTCTGCGCCAAGGTTTCCCTTTGTCCCCACTTCTTTTTCTTGTGGTGGTCGAAGGACTGAGTAGAGCTATAGACACAACAACGAGGGAAGGAAATTTCCAAGGAATTCAAGTTGCACCTGGGATGAGGATCACTCATCTTTTGTTCGTGGATGATGTCCTCATTTTTTGTAATGGGCGGGTGGGAGATGCAGAAATTTCAGATGACATTTTAAATATTTTCCGACTGGCTACAGGGATGATAATAAACGCCCAAAAATCTACCATCACTACCTCTAAAATGGAAAGAGAGGAAATGGTCGTCTACCAGAGGCTATTTCCTTTCTCATTTCAGGACATCTCAGAAGGTCTAAACTACTTGGGATTTCAGTTAAAGCCGAAAAAATATAGGAAAGAAGACTGGAAATGGTTGTTAACAAAACTAGAGAAAAGATTAATTGGATGGAGTTTTAGGTGGTTATCTAGAGCATGCAGACTCACACTGACCAAATCCGTTTTGGAAGCCATACCCGTTTATTGGATGTCGCTAGCATGGATTCCAAAAGGGGTGCTAGGAAAAATCATAAGGACTTGTTCACGGTTTATTTGGTTTGGGTCTGGAGATAAGTACACCCAACCTTGGGCAAAATTGGAAAGTATTGCGTTGCCAAAATCCTTAGGAGGTTGGGGGCTCAAATATATTTTTTTGTTTTCCAAGGTCCTTGCGGCAAAGGTATGTTGGCGGCTCATTTCAGTTTCCAGTCTGTGGACATAGGTAGTCACACAAAAATACGTCTCCCCAGATTCAGTAGAAGATTGGCTCAGAACTCCAAACAAATCTGCTTCACACTGCTCGATTATTTGGAAAGCGATGATTTCCTCGTTCTTAGTGGTTGGGGATAGTCTTGCTTGGAGGATAGGTAAAGGAAATCATCTTCGTATTGGAGCCGATCCTTGGCCCGGGTGTGGGAATTCACATATTCTCCCGGAAGAACTAGTAGATTAGCTACACAGGTAGGGTATCTTCTTCCTATCACAACTAGTTGATCCCCACTCAACAAATTTATGGAATCAAGGATGGAGAAGTGTTACTTCACTAGGATTAAACGAGATTTATGCAAACTTCCTGAGATGTTATATTGTAGTGCTCAGAAGAGGACATATAAGACTCATGGATAGGGAAGATGAATTAGTTTGGAAAAAGGATCACCTAGGCTTCTATACTCCAAAATATGGATACATAGCTCTGAATATAGACCCAATTCAACAAAATCCCAGATGGTGGTGGAAGGGCCTTTGGAAGATTAAATGTCCCCAAAAATACAAAATCTATATTTGGGCAGCATTAAACAATCGAACCCCAACATGGGATAGTCTGAATGGGCGTCAGATAGAAGGTCCGAGTAGATGCACACTTTATAAAAATGCAAATGAATCCATCTTTCATATACTCATCTCATATCCTTTCTCCATGAAAGTATGGACAAAATCTTCCTTAAGCCTTCCCGTGACCCAAGAAATAAGGAGATAAAAACACCTCCTCTTTTAATCAGTTAGGGAATCTGGCTAGCAAGGAATGCAGAGATATTTAAAGAAAAATCCTTCATACCAAAAGTAATCGCAGTGCAAATCCTTTCAATCCTGTCTCACTTTCCCCAGACTAAAGATGCTCTAGCTTTGAGGGTAAGACAACAAGAGGATATAGATTTTTCAAAACCCTGGGCTTATTTTGATGGAGCCTCTCAGACCACAAACTGTGGAGGAGGAGTTGTTCTACATCTTTCAGAAAACCATTGTTTCCATTTAAAAATGGGGTTGGGCAATGGGACAAACAACTATGTTTAACTAATGGCGCTGAAGCTTTTACTTCTTTTCACTAGAGAAAAAGGAATCCAACAAATACATATTTTTGGGGACTCTATGAATGTCATTAATTGGGAAAGAAAGCATCAATCTTGTCACAATATATCTCCATGTCCTATTTTGGAGGAAATTTTTCGTTTGATGGACACTTTTGATACTTTGGTTATCTCTCATGTATACAAGGACATGAACATGGTAGCAGATTCATTGTCCAAAGAGGGATTGTTACTCTCCCTTGGCCAATGGCACATAACATAAAAAACAAAGGGGAAGACACACATGTTTTTTTTTTATCATCGACCGTTTATAGAAGCACAGGGCCATTTACAGGATTGAAGACTAAAATAATTTTTCAACAAGATAGATCAGCACTGGTTTGCACTCAATTTTTGGGCCTCTGTATGGATGTTTCTCTCTTTCTTTTGTACAACACTTACTTCTTAAACTTTTCAGCAACAACACAATGATTGGACATTATAAACAGAATTTGGGCACCTACTGAGTGTGCCTAGAAATCACACTTGCTCTGAAAATTTCATCTATCTCTGTATATATAAAGGGGTTTTTTGTTAATGGTAATTTTCCACCTTGTTCTGGGTGAGATATTTGTAGATACAATGGCAGTTAAGTCAATGTGGACTCACAAAATCCAAATACTCACAATGACCATTTTTGTGATGGTATGTGGTCTTTCTATTTTCTCAGTCATTACACACACTATTAGAGTGTTGGGCTTCGGAAGCACCTACAAAATGTAATTTTGTCTCTTATAAGAGATAAAATTACACTTTTTTCTGAGGAAAAAAATATACATATATATGATATAATTTTGTTTAAATTAAATTAATATTTATTTGGAAATTAGATTATTGTGTTTGAATTTAAATTTGAATAAACTAATTCCCTCAATGGGTGTTATAAGGGAGACAAGGCATCGACATATGGATAGAGGGATCCTTTCTAGGTGTCTGCTTGAGTTCCAATGTGAGCACGTGGAGGGGACCTTTAAGTTGCACATTCTTCAGTTTAGCACCTCAATTCAATGCTTGCATCAAGCGAGGATGGTCGGAGTGGAGTTTAGAGGTACAAGTGAGGTAATTAATAGTCATTCTAAACTCATTGTTACATTCATGGCTATCAATTAGCATTTATTGACAAGTTGGTTGGGTGTGATGGCTACGAAACTTGGTGGTTCCACTTATGCGAGGCATGTGGTATGGAGGCTCATTTTTGCTAGGAGAGTTTGAAGGTTGGACATCTGCTATTTGGGTTTCACTCCTTATGTGGTTTACCATCTCCTAGTTTCGATGCCATGAG
Organism: Picea engelmannii; assembly: GCA_009831015.1. Taxonomy (NCBI): domain Eukaryota; kingdom Viridiplantae; phylum Streptophyta; class Pinopsida; order Pinales; family Pinaceae; genus Picea; species Picea engelmannii. Next base: position 119,890 of record ML805979.1, on the reverse strand, counting down.
TCTGGGAGAGGTAGATATTATTGAGCTCGTGGCTCTCAACATAGAGTGTCGATGCATCAACAATTGGAAGGGCATTAAAGCGGCCATAGGGAACGGTAGGAAAATGTTCCTTTTCCAGCTCCTAAGGTCCCTTTGAATAATTCGCAGCCTGTAGAGGCGATTATGGAGTGGGGTTGTTGAGTTGAATGGGTGGAGAATGAATATCTAGCCTCACTCCCATTGATGAGGAATCTAATTGAGTCTATCAGGTTGGGATTTCCGGAGTAGGAACGACCTTTGTCTCCACCGAGGCACGCTAAGGAGGAGGAACGTCGCCCATACTTTGAACCTAGGGGAGGTGGACTAACCAAGGAGAAATTGCAACTCATTTTGACATCTACAGAGAGATGGTTGACATGAATTTCAGAATTGAACAGTTGGACACCAAAATCTCATTGTTGCTCGATCAGGCCAACCAGGTGTCAAATAGGCCAAAACATGACCAATCTTCTACATTGATGCCTTTTGTGGATGTTCTGATTTGTCTTCCATATGGTGACCAGGTTTCCACTTCGCAACGTTGAAGCTCATGGTGTTTTGGATGTTTTTGTAGTTTCTCAGTTTATAGGCTTATCCTCTTCTTAGTCTGTTATTTAAGTTAAGGTGTTTGTTTTTAGTATCTTTCATGAAAAAATTACATAACATTGGCCTTCTTTAGAAGTATAGCTTTTTTACTTTTGGTTGGGCTTGGGTTGGTTTTTGTCTATGGAAACCCAAGCTCATGCAAACTGTCGTTATAGATTTAAAGTTCCACAAAAGGTAATATAATGTGTGTGCACTTAAAAAAATAAAAAAAATAAAACTAATATTAATAAGTGATCAATTTTATTTTCCCGGATTGGGTGCTCGAGACATATTTTGACGAGGGGGCCTCTCCCCAAGATCTACAACTAGTTGTCCCCCTTGTGTCCTCTCCTCGGAGACCTGGTCCTCCCCTCCTTCATTAAAATTCATGTGCCATCAAACTCACTCGAGCTCTTGCTTGTCGACGTCCTCCCTCTGCATCTGGATCTTCGTTTTCATCTTCACCTGGCTCCTCATACACTTGTGGATTTTATTGCTCATAATGGCACCTTCGATGATGATTGTGGGAGTTCTCATGTCATGTCCTGCTTCTGAGTGCTCCATCGGTCTATTTTGCTCCCCCGTCTCAATCATTTCTCATGTTGTTCTCCTGCTCTCCTCCTATCCCTCTATGGCTTGCCTAGTTTTCTGCCTCTGTTGAACCCTCTATCACTGCTTTGCTTCATTTTCCCTTTTTCCCTCTCACCCTGCCCGCTTCCATGGCTCATGGGAGCTCTCATTTTCGCTCTCGGGGTGGACGACATCGGTCATTGGGCTCACGAGCTATCTCTGCTGCATAAATCTAGTCGATGACTACCATGCTCATACTCCTCTAGAAATTCAAGCTAAAATCAAACTTGTTGAAGCAAGCATTCGGGTTCTCAGACACTTCATCTCCAATGAAGAGGTCATCGACACCACTCGGTCCTAGGTTCTTGATCCTGGATCTATAAGGGCATGAGAGTCTCAATACTTCAAAACCATTGATCTATACTAGCACTTAAAGATGCTAATGGGAAAGGTCATGATGGAAATGAATGAAGCTCATCGGAAAATTCTCCTCCAGTTGGATGATGTGCAACTCTAGGTGAAGCTTGTGGATCACAAGTTGAACCCGTTGGCAAAAAAGATGGTTGGCTTGGACTTCACCAACCTGAATTATCACAACCACAGGTTCATGTAGTAGAAGACCATCCTCCTCTTGTTTAATTTGCTCATAGTTCTTAGTTTAGATTCTCTTTTTTTCTTGTTTCAAAGGATTGGGTGCTCTTTCCCCACCTCCCTTCAATAATCAGAATGGTAGGCAGGCCTTTACTAGACTTCCCATTACTATTCATAACTTATGTTATTTTCTACTCTATGTTTTGAAAAATATTGGTTTTTAAAGATTGATAAACTTGACAAATTGACTTTCTATTGTTGGTTTGATTTCTCATGCAACGAAACAACAACACAGTTCTTGTATATTTCTTTTTGAGCTAATACAAAAGACATGAATAATAAACAACAAAAAATGATCAATTTTATTAATAAGTTTAGAAAACAAAATACACATACATCTTGAGTGGGCCTAATGGTTAAGAACATGTGTTTCCTCCTAAGAGGTCACAAGTTCAAATCCAGAAGGGGGTAGGGTATGTATACTTCCGTAGACTTTACCAATTTAGTCTCCGTAGACTTTACCAATTTAGTGTATGGCTTGATCCGAAAAAGATAAACTAGATTAAAAAAAAAAAAAACTAATTATAAAATTAAGGTAAAGGAAAAATTTAGTGACGAAATATGATAAGAGTGGCTCCGTTAAAATTGAGAAAAAGTGAGTAATATGGTATAACGAATTTGTATTGTGAACAAAAAGCATGAAAAGTGGCTTCCCTTAAGATGGGAAAAAGTTAGTAATATGGTGTAACGAATTTGTATTATGAACAAAAACATGAACTCTAGATTATGTAAGACACCTAATGTCTAAGCCTCCTTTGAAAAGATTTGTGTTTCTCCTTTTGTATACTAAAATAAAGAAAGAGGTAGAAAGATAATAGATCTCAATTGTAGTTAAATATAGATATATATAATAATTACATATAAAACTAAGTTAACTTTTTAATGAAAAGGTAATATATAGAGGTAGTTTCAAGATATGTAAATAATATCTCCCACAAATTTTCATAATTTTTTATTATATTGTTTTTAAAATGTTGAATAATGTATTCTTTTATTATATTGTTTTTAAAATGTTGAATAATATATTATTTTATTTAGAAAAATATTTTTTTAATAAAATAAATAAATATAAATTAAATTGATAAACTTTAATTGTTATTAAAATAAATAAATATAAATTGAATTAATAAATATGAAAATAAAATAAATATATCATAATTTATTAAATAATATATTAATATAAGTAGATTGAATGGGTAAAAACTTCCAATGAGATAAATAAATATATAAATAAAATAAATATATTAATATGAGCAGGTTGAATGGGTATTAAAAACAAAATAAATATATCATATTAAAATGATCATTTATTAAATATTAAATAGTATATTGATATGAGTATGTTGAATTAATAAAAGACTTTTTTTTTTTATATATATTTTTTAATTTTATAAAAAAAATGTAATTGAAATGATATGTATATTTGATAGTAAAGTAGATGGAATAACTTTGTGTTTATTTATGTTAAATTCTTATTTAAGTTGAATATTGTAAATTAAAGTGAAGATTTCCATTCACATCTAAATTTACTTTTTCATCAATTTTAATGTTATAGATAAATGTGAGGAAATATTCTTTGAATTTTTTCATTTTAATGTTATCGATAAATGTGAGGAAACATTCTTTGAATTTTTTCATAAAATTTTTATTTAAAAAGTAACAAATTAAGTGTGTAAAATTTATTGGATTGATTTATCAAAATTTATGAGTTATTTATAAAGTATTTATATTAGAGAGGAAGTTTTTGTACATTTATATAATCTTTTGAATTTTAAAATTTATTGTGTATATATTTTGAATTAATATATCAATTAGATCTAGCTAGAGTAATTGAGATAAGTTGTTGTCCTCTCCACATGGGCTCAAATCTCACTTGTGACAAGTTCACTCTTCCTAGACCTAGTATTGATTGTGGCTTGATGAAAACCTATCCCGAGTCTAACTCACAGTTATGAAAACTCTAAGTGACTTAGTTGCTCTCAAACCTGCAATGAGGTGTCCCAAGATCTTCATTTTAGCATGTCCAAACACTAAGGCATCTAAATCTCTTTGTCAAAGTATCTTTGTCTAAAACTTGTTTAAAATTGGCCTTTGATTCTCATATCGATCATATCCGAGCTTAAATTAGCTCTCTGGTGTGTTCTTTGCAAGGTACACAAACTGGCTCTTTCATGCTAGCCCCTCTTCTCATACAACCATTCCTGTGACCAAGGACTAAACACAAAGACGTGCATGCCTTTTCTTAGGTCTTAGCCCAAAGGGCTTCTTTTTGGCTCTATATGACCATAAGCTATGATCGATTGCATAACTCTCTATCTGAGCTCTCCTCCCTTAGCTCTCCTTACCATTAGACTTAATGTTGTGAGCAAACACTATTCAAATGACACTTAACTATTGGTAGTTTCCCTTTCCACTGGTGGTTTTACTCTACAACGTCACGGGAGTTGAATATGTGGTTTCCATACCACCTCTTGACATTGCACGGTTACATCTTTCGTTGACGCGTGTCTTGGAGGAGGTATTCAATTACCATCCTCACAAAGGGTCCTTTCTATTTTTTTCCTTATAACTTCAATTTGCGCTATCATCTATTCATCATTCGATCAACTATATGATTGATGGCTTAAATTCCTCTTCACTCGACACTCCCACATATGACCATAGGCAATGGTTAAGGGATTAACCTTTTGCAAATGTTAAAAGGTTGTTTTTAAAGCCACTATAGCAAACACAAAATAACACAGGCTCGACACCTGGCCCTCTGAAACTCGCTGGTTTTTACCTTTCACATTTCGACTTTACAATTAACCTTCGGTTGCTTTGAAGTGCGAATAAAGTTGAATCGTTTATCAAGTTTATGATCAACAATCAAGATATGTCTCTTGATCCAACGTTTGTTGTTCTTCTACGTTATAAAGGCCTTCCAGTTCTACACTCTGGTGTTTCTCATTCACCATCATCACAGACTAATTCAAATCGCCTATCTGGTCCTGATCTCTCTCAGATCTACATCATCGAATGTATTTGATGACTACTGCAAAATATTCCACCATTTGAAGATCTGGAACCTGCAATCATAATTCAACATAATTCTATCTAAATTGTCAATAATATGATAAAAACCTATTGACCATCATTAATTCAAGGAATCGTCACAATGACAAACAAAGATAAGGAATCAATTTGTAACACAGAGGAATGACAAATCTAATTTATGTTTTACTTCATCAATTATTGTACACAAAGTTACATAAGGCCTCTCTACCTTTTACGTTCACTTGGCCTCACCTCGGCCTACTGACCACACTTGGTCTCTCACACACACCCATATTGCTTTGGTCCTTGGCCAGATTCTTCATTAATTGGCCACACCCTCTTGGCCTTGCAAGCTTACTCTTTTATACAAAAGGATATTGAAACCAATTCTGGTTCAAATCCACAATACCCTCAACAACAATCCCTAATATTTCTCTAGATCCATTAAGCACTCAAGAGGATCCACAAAATCCCCGAGAGATCACTTTAGGATCGCTCCAAACCCTCACAACTCTCGAGATCTCTTTTATAGGTAGATTTAATTACAATAAAATCCAACTCATACAAGCCAACTCACTTAATCATCTAGAATTTCCTAGAAACATAGTAATTTACATTAATTTAATCAACTAGGGAACCAACTACCTTAGTAAAATGAAGACCCCCCTAGGTCTTGTCAAAATCACGATTTGGAGGCAGGATGCTCCTGCATCATACTCCCTAGGAAAAAAATGGTCATGATCTCCTGATCATGAGTTCCTAATGTTGAATTCCTCCTAGATCCCAAACTTTATTTCGTATCTATCCTCTTTCTCCATTATCTTGTTGCTATGTTGTTGTTGTTTGCATCTTTCCTGGATCCCAAACCAGGTTATGCCTCTTTCCTCCTCTTTTGTTGATGTAAACTTACATAGTCATTTGCAGTCTGTTGCTAACTGTCTTCTTGTTGTATTGTTGATGACTGCAACTTTATTGGATCCCAAATATGATTATGCAATACTCTTCCTTCCTTGTTGATGCAAACTTGTACAGTCATCTGCAGTCTGTTGCTAACTATCTTCTTCACTTCAACATGCCTCCTCTAAGACACCTTCATCATCAGCTTCCTCATCATTTCAATCTCTATGTCTAGCTTATCCTTTGGTTGGTACATGCTCTGCAATTTATTATTGCTCCCTTATTGAATTTTATTGTTGTTGTTGTCCACTAGTTGTTTCATTTCCTTATTATTTATATCTTCGGGATTCTTACTCTCCTCTTCACTTATGCCATTGATGTTTGGCACTTCAATCTGCTCCTCAAAATTAGTTTGAGTTGAATCTGCAATTTCTCTGTAGTCTTCATCGCTTACATCTTTAGTCAGCCATTCCTCTAAAAATTCCATCTCTTCTACCAAATTCATCAACTCTGAATATTGGTTGGGAGGCTTATCTTCAAGAAATAGTTCAGATTCTATTTCTCTAATCACCATTTCATATTCATCACTTTCTTCTATGCCTGCATCCTTCAATTTAATTTGAGAATTAAAATTTACCTCTGCCTCATTAGGTACTAAAAACACTTCTTCTCCACTGCTAAGCACTTGTGAACATGTATGCTCTTTGGTTGTACTTTATTTCTTCTCTTACTTAGGTCCCTTCATCAACAACTTTTCTAGCAGCTCAATTTCTTCATCCCATTTGGTAAGAATTTCATTTGAATGCTTCTTTTCGGCTTCCTCATGGCTATCTCCATGAGTCAATTCCTCCTTGTTTTCTGCAACAACAAGTTTTTGCAGCTGTCCTTTAGCAATTCCATTGGGAAAAAAGTGTATCTACTCTCTTTTGGCTGTGTTTATGAGACACTATGGCCTCATCCTCCATCAAAATAAAATTATGGTCATGCCTTCTTTCAATGTTTTGATACATTTCTTTTTCTTCCTTCATCTTCATGACAACTTCAAATGACTTTCCAACACCTACAAACCTTATAAACACACAAAAATTGTCAGATTTAAAAACATTTGGATTTTCAACATCTCTTAACCCCTCTATCAGCACATCCATATGTTGATATGAACTATCCAAGTAGTTTGTGAGACTTGCAATAAGTCTCCCATCCTCTTCATCCTCTTCTCCAAGGATGTGTCCTTGCTCTGGTTCACAGAAGTGGACTTCTTCCTCTGTCAATGGCTTCTGTCTAAACTCAACTCCTTTGAGTTCTTCCTTCTTCACCCAAGAACTCAACCTGTGCTTCAAGCTCCTCAAACTTTTCCTCAACTGCTTCACAAACAGTTTCATCATTGGCCACTTGACTTTCTTCCTCATACTCCATCCTTGTCTCTTGTTCTCTTGGATCTTCCTCTGTAGCAGTTGTGCTATCTAATTGAGATGCATATTCAACTCAACCATCTCTTGGTCAATTTCCTCTTGACTCATCTTCTTCCTTATGCCAATGGATTTGGCATCTTCCTCTTCCCTATTTTGTCTCCTCTCTGAACCGATGTTATGGCTATCAATAGTCATATTCACCATCTCTTGTGAACTTCCCTTGTCCACCTATAGACTGCACTCAAGCCTCTGTAACAAGCTCTCTCCATCAACATGTTATCCAATACCTTACTAAGCCTCTCCTTAGCCTAGATTTATGGTATTCCCATGGTTCTGTCTCTTATAACCTTCCTCTGAGCAAACTCTGCTCCTATGGGCTTCTGCAATTTCCACTTCTTCTCTTGAGAACATTCACTTGTCCTCTGTTGTTCCAACCTTCAACTACAATTCTTCAAGGTTCTTGCCACAATTCTTCTCCAAGAGCTCACATGCTCTTCTCATGCATTCAGGAACACAAATGGTTATTTGTTACAACCTTTTAGTTGTTTGTTGCTATCAAATATTCCATGTCTGCTTCAACCTACAAACACAAATTCTCAAAAACCAGAGTTAACATAAAAACATCAAGCAATATCTTCAATATATGTTCATGATCTTATCTCCCACATGTATTGCAGATTGTCACTCCAAATTTCCTCTTTTGATCCGTTCTTTGAATCAATCTCACTTTTCTGTTCTATCAAATTTCACTAAATCTGAACTCCTCTGTATAATATCTTTGCTTTTCCCATGCACTCCTTTATACATGCTTCTTGATCCAGTTCATTGTTTGCAATGTCCTATTGCACCTTCTTCTCTCTAAGAGACTGTCTATGTGATCTTAAAGAACATCAATGTTCTTTATTTTCCTTCAAGAGCTCAATCATGCTCTGCCCAAGTGCTTTTTGATGTCTTTGCACCAATGTTGTTGTAATAATACCCGCAACATTCAACTGAGAAAATAACTTTCTCTGATCCTATCCTTCATTCCCAAAGATCATTTCAATCACTCCGATACCACCTGATGAAAACCTATACCAGGTCTAACCCATAGTTATGGCAGCTCTAAGTGACTTAGCTTCTCTCAAACCTGCAATGAGGTGTCCCAAGATCTTCATTTTAGCTTGTCCAAACACTAAGGCATCTAAATCTCTCTTTCAAAATATATTTGTCTAAAACTTGTTTAAAATTGGCCTTTGATTCTCATATTGATCAGATATGAGCTTAAATTATCTCTTTGGTGCATTCTCTGCAAGGTACACAGAGTGTCTCTTTTATGGTATCCCCTCTTCTCATACAACCATTACTGTGACCAAGGACCAAACATAAAGACATCCATGCCTTTTCTTAGGTCTTGGCCCAAAGGGATTCTTTTTGGCTCTGTATGACCATAAGCTATGATCAGTTGCATAGCTCTCTAACCGAGCTCTCCTCCCTTAGCTATCCTTTTCATATGACTTAATGTTGTGAGAAAACACTATTAAAATGGCACTTAACTATTGGCACTTTCCCTTTGACCGGTGGTTTTACTCTACAACATTGCGGGAGTTGAATATGTGGTTTCCATACCACCTCTTGACATTGCGCGATTACCTCTTTTGTTGATGCGTGTCCTGGAGGAGGTATTCAATTACCATCCTCGCAAAGGGTCCTTTCTATTTCTTTCCTTATAACTTCAATTTACACTATCATCTATTCATTGTCTGATGAACTATATGATTGATGGTTTAAATTCCTTGTCACTCATCGCTCCCACATATGACCATAGGCAGTGGCCGAGGGATTAAAATTTCGCAAATGTTAAAAGGTTTTTTTTAAAACCACTGGAGAAAATGTGAAATAACACAGGCTCGACACATGGCCCTTTGAAACCCACTGGTTTTTACCTTTCAAATTTCGACTTTACAATTAACCTTCGGTTACTTTGAAGTGAGAATAAAACTGGATTGTTGATCAAGTTTACGCTCAACAATCAAGATTTGTCTCTTTGTAATCCTCATAATTAAAAGAATGATAGAATGCAACAAGAACCCTTCTCGAATTTGGGCTCGATCATTCAATGATTACGTGGTCTATAAATTAAGATGTTAGTTTGTCGCCACCTCCTCCACCCCTTGTCAAATGACAATCGTTGACGTCATCCATGCAACCCAATAACAATTAAAAACAATTCAGTTCAAAATAAATAAGAAAAATAAAGCGAAATAACCCTAGCCTAAAATATGGGAAGGGGAAAATGTGTTTATAGTACTAACGGATTAATTGGTTGGAGTGAATGATATATGTCCCAGACATAACAAACACTAGAAAGAATATGCTAGAGTTATGCATAAGCAAACTTATCTTTTGCAAATGGATATCAACGTCTAATAAGGGAGAGGTGTTGGAGGAGAGGTGGGGTTGTTGCTGACATAAACTATGTATATGGTTTTTCATATTTTTATAGTGGAGGGTGGAGGAGTTTATTATGGACATTGCTTTAGGAAAAGGAGTAAATGACATTACTTCATAACAACTTTAAGATCCCCCTACATAACAACTGAGCTATCAAATATAAAATTGTGCATGATAGTTTAAGCAATAAAACTAAAATGATAGTCACTTATGAAAGCTCATAATTTCATTGAAATGAGAAGCCCTGTAAGGCTACCCAATACTTTCTACAACGAATAATTCACTATATAAGAGAGCCATTATCTCATAATAGATCAATGCATGCAAGATTAATAAGACTCTTATTCGAATAGAGTGTTACTGCCAACAACAAATGAGGGTGAGACTATGGGAAATTAACAGGGCAATGAGATGGCAGTGATGGGATGAGTTTGTTAATATGCTTTATAAGACCAATTGCCACAATAGAAGAAAAAGAGAGTGTAGTTAAAGAAAAAACCTTCATAATCGTTCTAGAGTACCATTTTCTAATTTATCGTAATCCAATTGGGTTGCTCATTGCATGCTTGTACAAATGAGTTGTGATGTAATGATAAGCAATGAGATTTCTTTCATGCCAAGAAAAATACCATCCAGGGTATTCTTTCCCCAACTTAAGAATGTGGAGAATATATATAACACATACATAGGGTTTACAGTTCTTGTAACACAACAAACAAACCATATCATATAATAACGTAGACGAACCTCATCATTTCCTCTCAAGAGCCAAGTCATCCAAGGATAGGATGGGCTCGATCCCATTCTAAGGATGGAAATGGTAATGACATAGTCAAGCTAGGCATTACTTGATTCAAAAATAAGATAGATGCACAAGTTGAGTTGGGATAGTGCCTTGAAAACATATACACATAATTTAGGCCTGACATGGAGAGTGTATGCGAGCAAGAGGAGTAGCACTATGTGTAGCTTGTAGCCACATAAATATGTAGAGGAACAACAAAATGAGAAGACTCGATGTTGTATAAGATAAACAAATATTAGATGGCATCTTATTGGAAGTGCTTCAGGGTATGGTTGGGCTCACAATACCACTGAAGATCAACTATTTAATCCATTTTCATGCTTAGCTCAGTATCGATTGTTTTCATGTTTCTCAGAGATGTTTATTGGGGGTGGTTAACATAGAGGTAAGGTTATCAAGAGGCCAAGCTAGAGAAATGATAGCATGGGTAGATAAAAATGGTGTATTGTACCTCGATGGCAATGAATCTCAAAATTTACATAATGGAAACAATTACGTGCACCTCCACAAATGCATCAAATGGAAATACTTTAGTTGTAGTTAAGAAGCTACGCCTGTGGAGGCGATTTTAGAGAAGGGCCATATACAAAGGATGAAACCCAATCAACTCCTTAAAATAGAGAAACTCCCATGGTGAGGATTCAATAACATTTTCTCAATTTTCATATGGTAACTTCCGATGTATGTAGGTCAAGTGTATGCTAGACAGAGCTTGAGCCAACATTATCCATTCGTTAGAGATAAGAAGAGATTGTGGCAAGGGTTGGTGCTTGGGCCTCATATAAAATGGCTTCATATGAACACTAGAAGATGAGCACACATCAAAACAAGCTAGGATCATTGGCTTTTGAACACTCAAACAAGTTATCATCATGGAATTACTATGGTGCTACGAGCCCAAATGAAACTCATGAAATGCTACCCAATTATTAAATTCCATGGTTGGGTCTAACATAGCTTGAAATGGACAATAAAGGGAAGGTAAAGGGTGCAAACATGTTAGTTGGGTGTAGCTCAAGTGGTTGTGAGGAAAGTTGTTCTTCTCCCCACCCGAGTTCAAATCCCACTTTGTGACATCTTTTCTCTTACTGAGTCGATTCTTGATGAGTTATATGTGATCTATTCATGAGTTGTTAACCTGGTCTTGTGCCTCAAAGAGTCTAGGGTTTACCTTGGGTACCATCCTTAGAATGAGGGGAAGTGCTCAAGTGGCTTTCCTCATGATATGCTACCTAGAATGAAAAAGAGTGCAAACATGGGAGGTGGGCCCACTAAATGAGGTAAAATCTTCCAATGGGAAATCCCCAACAAAAAACAAGAGCTACCTATGTAAGCCACACAATAATGAAAATATGCAAGTAAATCCAAAACCATTTACCTTGGATTTTAAATGCAAGCAATGCAAAAATATCCTTCGGTTCATAACCTCAAATTGTACTCCCAAACTAATATACGCAACTTTAAATTTTTCCCACAATGTCCAATAGATTCCATGAATTCAATAACATTTGAAGGGTCGAGTTCAAGCTCCCCTCACAACAACAACAACGCAATTAAGCACACAAGAAGGAATGAAGTGAGTCATGAAATGACCTAGTTCCATCTCAACCATTTGATGCTCAACCAATAACCCAAATTCTTTTGCATCCACCAACCTAAGCTATGTTAATTGAAGTAATGATCGCCCATAGTATGGTGGTATGTAAGCCAATCAAATCTCATGCCAATCACAATTCTATCTCTGTGTTTCCTCCACCAATGACCAAACACAGTGGATTTATCTCAATAGTCTGTCATCCTCAAAAACACATTCACAATTTGTCATTGCCAAGATTTATATTGCATAATACAAATATGTGGAGATCCAAAGCGCATGTGATGGGAGGTTATGAAGTATGTAGAGTTTGAATTTATGAAGGCCAACATCAACCAACCACCTACCCCACCACTCTATATCCCAAAGTTGACGACATAGTTGCAAAGCCAATCAAAATTCATATAAATAATTTATCAAATAAATAAATAAAAATTATATAATTTGTTGCCTAACCTAAACTAAGGAAAAAAATTAAATTATTATACATACAAATTAATAAACATTTTCAGTATCATTAATATAATTTTAATATTTTTTCCAATTTATTATTATTGATAATAATTTTACCCACTTTCGTATTTTCTTTTTCATTTTTTATTTAATTTATTTAATTTAAAATTATTTTTATTTTTTATTTTTCTTTTATAATCCTCATTTCTTTTATTTTGACTCTTATTATGTCTATGTAACATACATGGTAAAAATAGGGAGAGTGGATAATACAAAGGGACATTTTTTTCTTCACTATATATATAGTTTAAAATGATTTTAATTTTTTGTTTTTCTTTTATAATTCTCATTTTTTTTATTTTGACTCTTGCTCTTTCTAGCATAGCATACATATCTTTGTGCAGCATACATGGTAAAAATTAAATACAAATGAAAATGAAAATGAAAATGATAAATAATATATATATATATTTGAAGCGTGAGTGGATAATACAAAGGGAAAAGAGAATATTAAAGTGGGACAAGTTATTATAAAAAACAATTATATTAAAATTAAGAAAATCTTCTTTTCTGATTTGATTATGAAGCGAGAGTGGATACGACAAAGGGAAAATAGAATATTAAAGTGGGACAAGTTATTTTAAAAAACAATTATATTAAAATGAAGAAAATCTTCTTTTCGATTCTTTAATTTTTATCTTTAGTTTAGTGTGTTATTTTTTTTTTCTATTTTATTATTTTTTCCTTTTTATTTTTACTCTCTTTTATTTTTTTTAAATGTAATTTTGGTTAACTATTTTTCTCTTTTCTAACTTTCATCAAGTTTAAGGTTTTATATATTATGTATTTTTCACTTGGCATTAAAAAAAAGTGTATCAAGTTTAAGATTCTTCTAACTTTCATAAGTTTAAGGTTTTATATATTAAGTATTTTTTAATTGGTACTAAAAAAAATGTGTATCAAGTTTAAGAATTTTGGTTAACTATTTTTCTCTTTTCTAACTTTCATCAAGTTTAAGGTTTTATATATTATGTATTTTTCACTTGGCACTAAAAAAAAAGTGTATCAAGTTTAAGATTTTTCTAACTTTCATCAAGTTTAAGGTTTTATATATTAAGTATTTTTTAATTGGTACTAAAAAAATGTGTATCAAGTTTAAGAGTGTATATATTATGTTTTTTTCACTTAGCACAAAAGAATATCTAAAAATTGTGAGATAAATAAAGTAAAGGATGAAATTTAATTTTTAAGTTTTTTCAATTAAAAATTATTGTTAAATTATTATATTATATGGACATAACATTTATAGTAATCTCTTCAAGGGTGGTAAGAGTGGGTGGAGTTATCTATTGCCCAAGAGGATAAATAAGTTTGACATTTTCTTGGAGCCTTGGTGTAGCAACCAATAATCAAGCAGAGGCATACACCATCTTCAAAGGATTAAGTTTGGCTAAGAGCCAAGGAATAAAAGATATTTCTATCCTAGGGGATTATTGGGTTATCATAAATCACGTCAGGAAAAGATCCCTTACATAAGGTATGAAGCTCAAAAACATCATCGTAAGAGTCCTTAAAGAATTTGAAGCTTTCAAGTCTCTCCATTGTTACCATATACTTCGGATCAACAACACCATGGCTGAATTCCAAGCCAATTTGACCATTCAGGGACCTCCGGGAACACTTAGAATTAACGGACAGGTCGTTCAACACTTCGTCCCTTAATCTTGGCCATGTCTTGGAACATAATTAAATTTTGGGGTCAATGTTGGGACCCAATTGCCAACACATCTCCTTTCCCTAGTCGACATCCAACTCATCCAACCTCCAGCTGAAACACTTGGGTGGGCATGACATGTGGTACCTCAGATTGATGCATGCCACACTTCGGGATGTTGGAAGGTGGTCCATATGTCCTGTACAAACAACTCTTTGTCCCTTCGACCCTTGGCTTTATTGTTCGCATGCGCTTTCTTTTGGCTCCCCTCTTCTGGTATTGTTTACAATCTCACTCTCTAATCTCTCGCATGGCTCTTTTACTTCTCCTCACCCAATTGGTGTCAACACAGTCCAGGCTTACACCATCCATATTTAGTAATGATGCTTATGCCCGACATTGGTCCTATCACATGTATGTGATTAAGGTTCGTAAGGAAGTTTGGAAGCTAGAGTTCCATCATCACCAAAGGTGGCAACCCTTCGCACGTAGATGAGGAGAATTAAAGGCAACAACGAAGGTGGCAAGCAATATGAATTCGAGAGGCATGCACCTAAGCTCTGTAACTTTGCTCGAATTGTTTGAGTCTCTTGCTCTTCCAAACAATTCTCATACATAACTCTCTTAAAAAACATAGAGTGCAGGAAGGCAAATTGGATCTATGGAAAATCTATGTTCAAGGGTGGCATGTTGGAGAAGGGAACTCCAGGAAGAGAAACAAGTGGTCTTGGTGAACTTAGTGAATTCACTTCACATCAGACTTAACAATGCTTCTTCCCAATGGAAAACCATGATGGAGTTGTTTGTTGAACATACACAAAGGTATCAATAGTTGGGTGATGAGGTTGAGGAAATTCGTTCTGAAGTCGTGGAGCCGCGTTCCAGGCTAGTTTCTCCAGCCCCATCTATCTCGAGCTCAACCATATCTCATGTTGTGTCTTTTATGGACCCTCCTAGACATGAACCTGACTCGAATTCACCCCCAAACTCTTCAAAAGGGGTGCGGGAAGGAAATGACCCTGCAAATGTTTAAGTTTTTATGTTTTGTTTTAGTATTTTGATACTAGAGATCTTCTACCATCTTTATAGCAGGCTTTTCAGTAGTTATGATTTAGCGATTGGAATTTTTGCTAGTCCTCTTGTAAATGGTATTATGTTGTAGTCTGTTTTTGATGTTACAAAGGCAATATTTGGACTCTGTAGGGACTATATCTGTGGCTTTTTCATAGACATTTTTTAATAATTTTTTCCCAGTTTATTAAAATAAATAAATAAATAATAATTTATAGTAGTCTCTGGTAGGGATCTGCCTTGAGGGAAACCATAATCCCTGCCAGCAGAGAATCATCCGAATTGTTCATGATCATCTCATCGGAGTTTTGTAAAAAATATTTACAAAAAGAGACTATAAACCTAGATAAATTACCTATGATTGTCCATGCTATCAAAATAATTAAGAGATACAAGATAAAACATACATCATGCCTAAGGAGAGTGAGGTCCATCCTCTTTGAAATCTTTGACCAACCGGTCAGTCTCCATTCTATGTTCTTGAGCAACATCAACAGAAAGAGAGTCGTCATTTAGGATAATGGGGTTTTTCTGAGTACCTTCTGAGCATGATGAAGTCTTTTGTTGCATGGACATGCATGCCTCCTCCCCAACCTATGAGACCGAGATATCAATGCCAAAGATGACTTTGCACATGGCTTCAAATTTTCCTTTGAAATTCAAATTGTGTGGAGAATATCCTAGAGCTCAGTCCTTGTGCTACCCAAAGCTTGGGCAATTAACATTTTTACTAGCCAATAAGTCTTTGCTAGTTTGAAAAACTTGGTCCTCCTAGTCCTTGAATAAACAAGGTCTTTAACCTAGCCCTCAACTTCTTGTAGAATATGCTTCTTCAAGAGGGTTTAATGCTTAGCTTGGACTTAATTTTCTATCTCCTCTACCTCCCTCTTGGCCTCTTGTTGGAATTTTTCCTTAAACAACTGCTTATCTTCCCAGGCATGCTTTATAGCCCTGAACAATAACAACATATCCTTTGAGGTCTTCCCACCATTGCCCCATAGTTAATTTTACGTGCCCCCACACTCTTACCCGAGTTGCGTACCATGCTATTGATATCTAACCCCCAATCAATATGCCAAAACAACCACTAGGGTCACACTCTATAGTTGAGGAGGGAAGAAAAGAGGCAAGATATTGACCAGAGGAGTAACAAAGTCATGAAACTTACTATCTTAGTGGAAACAAAACTAAAACCTCTCTCAAACAACACACTCTGAAATAGAACTAAATCCTCTCTCGAACACCACCAAATCTTGAGAACAAAAAACCAGTTACATGGGGCTAATGGCAAAAAAGGACTTTGGGGGATCCATCTCCTAGCCTATTCCCTTTCTCACCAAAAATCCATCACCCAGCCTAATTGTAATAGAGTTGCATTCTAGCAACCTCCAAGTTCGACATAATAAGGTATTCCCACACAGGATGAACACCTTTAGTAACCACTCACACAAGTAGACCAAAGATCAACACACCAATGTTTTTACAAGGTTCAAAACCTCCAAGAGGGAAACAATCCACGACCCCAACCAACGTGGCCACTTGAGGAAATATATTAATGCAAAAGAAAAATATTTACAAGAGAGTTTCTCACAATTGAACATCAATAAATGACCCTCCATTCTCTTTAAATAGAGATCATTAACCAATCAGGTGCTAAGACATGGATCAATGTAGCCATTAAGATCGAGAGGAATATGAGTCGTCGGATCACTCTATGTCTAGAATATATCGTGACCGTCAGATTACA
Organism: Picea engelmannii; assembly: GCA_009831015.1. Classification (NCBI taxonomy): domain Eukaryota; kingdom Viridiplantae; phylum Streptophyta; class Pinopsida; order Pinales; family Pinaceae; genus Picea; species Picea engelmannii. Next base: position 102,904 of record ML805979.1, on the reverse strand, counting down.
TAACTACTAATGCATACCAAAGAAACACACTTTTACCTAAAGGCACATTAGACCAAGTTGATCTTAAGTAACTCCTAAGTGTCTAAGTATCCAAACATCCCCCCTTAAGAACAACTCTAGATATGATTGAAGGATTTATAAAGCTGACATAATAGGAGAAGGAAGGAATCACTACAGTGTATCCCCCTTTAGTGACAACTTCCTAAACTCCTAACATAGATCAAAATTTGGAAAACTTCACTTCTGTAAGAGATGTTGTGAAAATGTCCACAACTTGATCTTTTGTAGGGAAAAATAACACTTCAGTAACTTGATCATGAATGAGATTTTTGATGAAGTGCATATATAACTTGAGTGTTTTTTGCACTGATGTTGAACTGGATATTTGGCAAGCCTTATGGAACTATAATTGTCGCACCAGAGGGTGGTTGAATGATGCTATTGGAATCCAAACTCTGAAAGGATCTGTCAAATCCACAAGGCTTCTTGACTTGCATTAATCGTTGCTCAATACTCTGCTTCCATTGAAAAAAGAGCAATAGCATGTTGTTTCTTACAAGCCCAAGTGACAGATAGGAACCAAGGCTGAAAACATAACATGACAGGTTTGGAACCAAGTTCTAGATATAGCTAGGAGGTTGTTTCATGTAGATTTCTTCTTGCAAATCCCCATGCTAGAAGGCAAATTTAACATCCATTTAATGGACCTCCCATTTATGTGAGGAAACAAGGGCTAGAACAAGGATGAAATTCATTTCATAATACTTGTTCTTTATGTTGATGACCTTATCGTCACTGGTAGTGACCCTAAATTTTTAACCCATGTGAAATCCAACCTTAAAAATAATTTTGAAATGACGGACTTAGGCTATTTGCATTATTTCCTTGGCCTCCAAGTTTTGCAAACTAAGGAAGATATTTCCCTTTTCCAGTCTAAGTATGTTTATGACCTTCTTTGTCGCTTTCACGTGGAATATTTTAAACCAACACCCTCTCCCTTCCAGTTTGGATTCAAGCTTACTGCCATCTGTACTGCTCTCGAAGTTGATGCCACGTTATACTGTTAGTTAGTTGGTAGCCTCTTTATATTTGACTCGTATCCATCCTAATATTTCCTTTGTTGTTGGTCTTGTTGCCTGATATAAGAAAACACCCCATCAAAGCCAATTGAAAGCAAAAAAAAAGATACTTCAATATGTCTAGGGTACAATTCAATTTGGGTTGCATTACAGTTCAAGGGGGATCCTTTGTTCATTGATTTAGATTGGGCCGACGACCTTGATGATAGAAAGTCTATTGCAAGTTATGTTTTTACCCTTGGTTCTGGACCTGTCACTTGGGATTGTAAAAAACAACAGGTTATTGCTCTTTCTTCAGTAGAAACAGAGTACTGAGCAGTGGTTAATGCAAATCAAAAAGTCTTGTGGCTTTGATAGATCCTTACAGAGTTTGGATTCCAACGAAAACATCCAACCACCCTCTGGTGCAATAATCATAGTGCCATCAAGCTCTCCAAAGATCCATTTCAACATCAACGTAACAAACACACCAAGCTACACATGCATTTCATTAGAAAGCTCATCCCTGATCAAGTTATTGAAGTGCTCTTTTTCCTACAAAAGATGAAGTTGCAAACATTTTCACAAAGTCTCTTACAGAAGCAAAGTTTTCCAAACTTCGATCCATGTAGAAGGTTAGGAAGTTGTCCTTAAGGGGGTATAGGCTCTAATTCCTCCTTCCTTGTCCTATTGTGTCACCAAAACACAATAGTCTCTAATGCTCTGATACCATTTTCAACAAAACATGGTATTCCCACACAAGATGAATACCTTTAGTAACCCCTCACACAAGCAAATCAAATATCAAAACATCGATGTTTTTACGTGGTTAAAACCCTCGAAGAGGGAAATAGTCCACGACCCCAGTCAACGTGGCCACTTCTAGCAATATATTAATGCAAAATAAAAATATTTTACATGAGAGTTTCTCACAATCATCATCGACAAATGACCCTCCGTGCTCTTTAAATAGAGATCATGGACCAATCGGGTGTTAAGCCACGAATCAATATAATCATTAAGATTGAGGAGAATATGAGCCATCATATCACTCTATGTCTAGAACATATCGTGACCACCAGATTATATAACTACAAAGGCATAATATTGAAACACACTAAGAAACACACTTTTACCTAAAGACACATTAGACCAAGTTGATCTTAAGTAACTCCAAAGTGTCTAAATATCCTAACACTATGGAGAGAACATTTCGCCCATCCACAACCATTATTGCTCTAGAACCTTCTTGCTCCTGCCACTTCGCGCTATCATCCTCTCCACTATTGCAAATGTTCAAGAGGTCGAGTTTGAAACCAAATCCATCGATCGCGTCGATCTACCTACAACCTTGCATCCCTTTGGCTCTCATCATGTTTGCAATAGGTTGGAGAGAGAACCATCCTCCCCCCTATATCCTCTCCTTAGTTGCTCAATGACACTTGTACCTCCCACATGCACCGGACTTGACAGGTCTCCAATGATATGTAAGGTGGTGGTCGAACAACCCATTTGAGCCCAACTTGTTAACACCCCATCCAGGGGTAAAATTTGAAGGACATGGGGGTGGGTTTTGATCCACTCATGTGTGCATGGGTCGCGATATCATTTAATATAATCTTTCTGGGTGCAACCACACATTCGACCACTAGCTCAAGGTGATCCCATGACTCCACGAGAAGCCCTCATGGGAATTGAACCTTTCCCAATGGTGAAAAGCTCATCGCTTTACAACATTTGATCCAACCTCTTTGGGCAATTTAATTTCCAAGTTATTCCATCATAAAACAACATATAAATCAAAGTGATTAATTAAATTGTAAAGGTTAATAAAACAAAGTTGATCTCAATCAATGGTTATCCCCATCATCATCATCATCTTCATCTTCATTTCTATTTTATTTTATTTTTATTTTTAAGAATTCTTAACACAATTCTCCTCTCTTCTCCATAGTATTTGAATTGAGGGCAATATCAACCACCAACAATAAGAGCAACTAATAAACCTGAAGGACTAAACTAGATTTGAACATATGATCTACAACTTCCTCACAACAACATGCTTTTAAAATATAGTGCAACCAATTCAACTAATCTTCAACAATTTTCCTTTCATTTTTTATCATTATTATTATCATTTTATTTATAATGTAGAGCTTTTTCTTAGTTTTTGATGGTTCATAATTAAAAAATAATAAAATTGTTTTGCTTCAATATTATTTCTTTTACATGTTCTATATATAAGGCGATTTTAAATTTTCGACCTTTTTTATTAGATTGTTATTAATTGCCATTTGATTTTTATTTTGGTTTTGCGTTGTACATTTAAAAAAAAAAATTCTAAATCATTTTAAATTTCAAGAAATAAAATTGTTTTGCTTCAATATTATTTCTTTTATTTATTGTATAGACGATTTTAAATTTTCAACCTTTTTTATTAGGTTGTTATTAATTGTTTTGCTTTTGGGTTCTACATTTAAAAAAATTCTAAATCATTTTAAATTTCTTTTTTCTTTTTTAAAAATTGTGGAAAAATTTAAAACATATTTTTTCACATTTATAAATTGCATCTTTAATAAACTTATTGGTGTAAATTAGAAATTTGAATAGACATTAAAATAAACACTTGTAAACATAGAACTAATCAAATATTTTGTTGGCTTTAGAAAAGCTTTTGACATGGTTTTGAGGGTAAACCTTTGAGATAGGTTGGAAGAGATTAAAGTGCTTGTTGAGTTGTGGGGTGCTACAATAAGGTTGTATGAGAATGTTATTGCCTAGTTTAACAACATTGAGGATTGATCAGAGGAAAATAAGTGCAATATTTGAGTCAAGCAATGTTGTCTCTTGTCCCCTATCCTTTTTGGCATATACATTGACAAGTTAGAAGATTGTTTGGAAGAAGCATGTTGTGTTGGCCCAACTCTCACTAGTATAGTCATCATTCTTCTTCTTTACGCTGATTATATTTTTCTTTTGGTAAGGAGTCCCCACAATATCGACAAACAAGCAAGTAAGAATCCTTAAGGTTTTCTACTCCAATATGGGTAATGACTATTAATATAGACAAAACAAAAGTCATGATAATTAAATCCAACAAGATCACTTATGATACTTCTGTATATGAAAACAACAACTCGAAGGAAGTGCCTTCATACAAATATCTTGGAATCAATATTCACCACAAACTCAACTTGAAATATAACATTGAGAAAATGATAAATGGAGGGTGAAAACCTTATTATGGGTTTGAAAACAATTATAATTGAACAGATTTTTAGATACGAGATAAGAAAAAACTCCTCTTTGAGACTCCCATTACTCATGTTATTCTATACGGATGTGAAATTTGGGGATGCAATATCTCTAGAGAGTCATGGAGAGAGATAGAGCATATCCAAATGAATTTTATAACATGTAATCTCAAAATTAAAGGAAATACACTCTATCATATCCTCTTCACGGAAGCAAGCATTTTCCCCCATTGAGAGCATGACTATGACCAAATACCTATTGTATAAGAACACGTTAAACAACAAGAAAGACAAGAGGCTTCCTAAAATTGCTTCAAACTCCAACCAAAACCACCTTCGGCTCAAGTGAGGATGGTATAAGGATGCCCTGTCTTGGCCAAAACATCGAGGAATAGAGGAAGAGATCATATTGCAGAATAAGGATAATATTAAAAATGTTATTACATCAAAATTTAAGGAGAAAGTATGGTGCGATAAAGAATTAGAGGGAAAAAGAAAATTAAGATATTATAAGGAGGTAATCAACCCTAATCTAGAAGATAAAAAATATCTCTCTGTTTTGATAAGTGTAAAGAAAAAATAAACATTGCTAAAATAAGAACAAATTCTCATGAGCTCCATATTGAAACTAGGCATTGGTCAATTCCCAAAACGTCGTGTAATGAAAGAGTTTGTCAACTTTGTGACACTAAGAGGGTTGAATATGAAAATCCCTTTGTCTTAGAATGTGCACCATATACCCAGATTAGATCTTAATTTCAAAAGATTTGTCACAGTACCCACCTTCCTAACATTTTAACTGAGCAAAACGATGGTGATCTTGACACACTTCTCTTAATACTTTTCAAACACAACAATAAAATTCTAAAATATTCAAAGTAATCCCTTACCTTCTTAAAACCCGATAAACTAATTTAATCAAAATAAACGTTAATCATTATTATCACCATCATCATTAATATTATTTTTTAATTTTAAATAATACTTAAAATACTCATCATTCCAAAGTATATCAATTCAAAAGCAATACTTGAATGAACACCAAAACACAAAACAATTAAAAATAATTATTTATTTAAATTATTGAATCGACTTTTAGTCTATTTGAACCCTTTTCACAAAAGGTATTGAATTGCCACAATTAATTTACATGATAAACAAACTCTATAGGATACAAATCTTTTACCACGACTAATTATGATGTTTATTTTTGCTTTTCTTTCAAAATAATATAATATTTTTTAAAATAAATAAATAATTTAATAAACAAAATTAGAATATTTTCATAAACGATTGAAGTATAAGTGTCAAAATAATATAATATTTTTAAAAAGGAATATAAATGATTCGAATATATGATTTCCAAGCTTAGTAATTTAACATACAAAATTATAATATTTATCGTTTGTATTGGCATTTCCTTCCCATTAATAATTAATTCATTGTACCTCTTATCTTCTTCTTCATTATTACAAATTTGGCAGTATTCACATGATATTATTTCTTCTTGGAGTCTCGTGAGTGGGTTGCCATCGCTACAATGGTCTTTGATTGTTTCAATGTGTTTGATTGTTTCCGTGTGAGATAACTAAACAACTTTCAATAATCTATGAAGTGTAATGGTGACGTTGGAACAACTCTTTTGGTGACTGGACCACCTTTCTTTGTCTTTCATTGTTTACATGTGAGATAACTAAACAACTTTTAATAATTTATGAAGTGTAATGGTGATGTTGGAACAACTCTTTTGGTGACTGGACCACCTTTCTTTATTTGTTATTATTCCCCTTTAAAATGGTATATGAGTGTTTCCATGCGAAAAAACTGGACAACTTTCAAAATTCTATGAATTATAATGATGAACAACATTTTAGTTTTCTTTCTTTTAATTCACCTTTATTTATATTTATAAGGTAGAGGTGATGTTTGTTTCAAGTTGGAAATTTATCATTTATAATTTGATTATTTGTTCATTTTAGAGTGATTTTTTTAAGGTGGTAAAATCTATTATAACTTAGTTGTTAATTGGTAGTGAGGATATTTATCATTGATTGTCATTCACGAATGTGGGCTAACTCATCACCATTACTTAAGGAAAACCACACTCCCTTAAAATAACTCGATGGTGATACATATGGAGGTTGACTTTCTCTCCTACCAGACACCTTTGAGTTTTGGACTATTAACCAATTTCCGTACACCTAAGGAAAACAAACTCTTATTAAGTAGATATATGATATTATTTTATTTAATATAATTTAAATATAATATTATTCTATTTATTCTATTTTAAATTTAGGTACCAAATTCAATGATTGAGATTGATTATTAGGATTTTTTTTTTTAATTTTTATTTTGATAAGCTATCCACACTAATTTATATTAACTTGAAAGAAACTGTACAATATCTATATTGTTGGTCTGCCACTTGAGAAACCAAACAACAACAAAAAAACACTTTGTCTGTCCAAATTTTCTTGAGAATGAAGTTAAGCCTTAAACTACATATCATAATATGCCAAAAACTGAGGGCATGATAATATACTCTGAGAGTGACCTGGTTAATATATTGTTAACTAGGGTGAGGAGGGGTCAAAGCCTCTCTTCCTATGAAACTAGAAAGCAAAAAAACCAACATAACTATTAGAAACAAAGTTAAACTAGGGGAGGATGGTCATCTGCAACAAGAACTTGAAGCTGAGGAAAGGCAATCTCAATGAAGTCCATGCTTGCAGCCTTCTTAGCAAGCAAATTAATTTTATGGTCCAGAAGCTTGATCTAGAGCTGAACATGGTTGAGCCGAAGAAGAATCTCCTGATGAGCCTAATGGCATTCAACCAACACCTTACCCATGAGTGTTTCCATGTGCCAGTAAAGGTCGAGCGTCTTGTAATATTTGTATTCTCTGGCACGAGAGGACCATGGGTCAAGAAGCCAAGGACAAATGTTCTCCTTGACAACCTCATCATCTATGAAATGTCTTAAAACCCTCATGTTTTCTTCAACNCATGATGACAGACCAGAAAGGAGAGCAGGCTAGTAGGGACAGTTAGAGGTTAAAAGTGAAATCAAAGGGAGACAACAAAGACAAGATATTGGTTTAGGGGCACATAGAATCAACAGATTATGAAGCATGAGGTCATGGGTTCGACCAAGGGGGGGTCATTTAAAACCACTGGAGCGCATGGAGGCATGCCAAATGTAGAAGGATCCCATGATGAGGTCATAAATTGCAATAACTGGCAGTGAATTCCCCTATAGCCCGAAAATCTAGAGAAGGACAGGGAAAATTAACATTGCACGAAGAGAGGACGGTGACAAGTAGAGTTCAACGTGCGGTGGAGGAGGCATGTTTTTGGATGATGAAGGGGAGCGCCAAGTGTGCTAGAAATAGTCGTGGGGAGGACAGGAGTGCACACTCCTCGAGGTGCAATCCCCCCACTTGTTTGCATCCCTACCACCCGATCTGGGGGTTATTAAGAAAAAATATTAAGAAAACGAAAAACAAAGTATTTATAGCGACCTTAAAAAATTAAAATTTAATTTAAAAATATAAAGAGAGAAAAAACATATAAATATATGAAAATATAAAATTGAGTTTGACTAAAAGTTAATTAAGAATAATTGAAATGAAAATCTCTCTTAACTTTAACATTTGAGGTTGATAAAAAGTAAATAATATACTAAATAAATGTGTGATTGAAATAAATTTTGAGCTTTTCATTGTATAATAAATATGATAATTAGTGTTTTTCTAAAAATCAATAAGACTTTACATGTATAAGGTGTCAGGAACAAGAGAGGGAATAAATGCCATGTGTCCACTCCAAGGATAGGTTCAAGTAAGCAGTTGTTGGAAATAATGAGACGGGGGTGAATCAATATTACCTTTTTTAAACAATTATTAATTATTTTGTTATTTTATTCAATTATCACCACAATAGATCAACAATGGACTTGTATTTAAAATCAATTATATAAATATAATTAACAAGAATTACAAAGTTTATAAAGAATAATGTGTGATTGTGAAGGACACCAATCCTCTTTAGAGCACCAACTCTTGGAGACTCAAATCCCCTTCTTTTCTGAGCACCTACTCAAGGAAGCTACAATTCCCTGCTTCTCCAAGCACCAACTTGAAAGAAGGATCCAACCCCATGTATTCTTCAAGCACCAACTTGAAAGAAGGCACCGACCCCTTGTTTTCTTCAAGCACCAACTTGAAAGGAAATTGCAACTCCCTGTTATTGAAGCTTCAACATGTAGAGGACTACAATCTTCTCGAGCTCCTCCTTTCCACCTTCACTGCACAATTTTACTCTGCAATCTTATCCCTATGACTCTGCTTCAGGTATCATATACTCCTGAGTCACTCTTTTATTCTTCATTCTTATGAGTTTATATATCCTTAAAAACGGTGTGCATCATTGAACCATTTTGTCTTTTCAATGAATCAACGTGCCTCTTCATTCACAATAGATTGTAATTAAAATTAACCTAATCGACTTCAAATCCCTTGTAGATTAATTATGTTTTGATCTTTCTCATGTCAATCTTCCTTATGGAATGATCGATCTGAAAACCCTTCATGAAATTGACTAAAACTGTCAATTTATTCATTGCAGTGAGCTCTGGTTTCGTAGAGATTCAACTACTGTCGAATCAAGATAAAGTTTAAATCTCGACCATTGATTTTGATGTGCATATATCTACTATTCATGCATAACTATTTTAGGCACCTATGTGCTTCCTTCAACCCACTTTACCTTTTATCGACAAACGGTTGGGACTGCACCCATGAGTTGATCCAATGACATACCTTACTCCCGAGAAGATCTTGATCCAACGACTCTGACTTAATCGTCCGGTGAGATGGATGGTTGGCGAAAATAAAAAAAAATAGTTTGTTAATGACATAGCCACTACGCGTTTTAATCTCATGCTGACATGTACTCAAATCCTCCAACGGTTCAGATCAATTACTCAAAACCTCCAACGGTCCAGATCAATGCGCGCTGCCTCCATTAAATTAACATCAGTGCAACTTGATTTGCGCCTTTAAATATCCACTATGGATCTTCCTCCTCGACGGATGCTCAAATCTATGCCTCCCCACGATTTGACTATTTTAAAGTAACTCTCGATCCGACAACTGTGACTTAATGTCGTTTTGAGATTAACGGTCCATTTTTACTTCAAATCTGGTGGGAACCAAATACCGTGACTTAATCATCCGAATAAATCAATGGCGTTGACTTAATTAGGTGTTGAGGTGGATGGTCCTTATTTTATCTAGGCACTTTAGAAAGATTGACGGTTCATATATAATCAATTGTTGAGTGGACAGTTCTTATTCATTTTAAACATAGACTTTTACTTAGAATTATTTTATGTGACAAGTTCACGGACTCTCGGACTTGCAGACTCTAATGTCTTCTCAGGTGTCATCAAAATGCACGCCCAACTTCCATTACCTCCATAATGAACCATACGTTCACGGAAACTTGCAGACTCACGTGTCTTCTTGGGTGTCATCAAAATGCATGCCCAACTTTTGTTACCTCTATAATGAACCATACGTTCACGGACTCTCGGACTTGCAGACTCACATCTCTTCTCAGGTGTCATCAACATGCACACCCAACTTTCGTTACCTCCATAATGAACCATACTTAGACATTTTTAAGTGATATCGATAGAATATGATACTTAGCTACTTTTTGGATGCTTAACACACTCGTGGAAAGAGATCTGAGCCATTTGATCATGATTTCATTTTGATCCAATGATCAACATCGTTTCTTCGTTCTTTACCGTCCGATCATGCTCTTATTTTGATCCGATGATCCAACATCAATCTCTGTTATTGACAACTCATGTTTCTGATCGAACAGTCTGCGGGTTTTCGCAAATCAAACGAATGGTCATGATTTACTCCATAATCCTTTGCGTGGATTTCCTCAATTGTAGAACTTTGTTTCCGCTCCACTCAAACATGCCTTCTCTCCTAGGCTTCTCTGCATTGATCCACCTGAGAGATCTTATTCATGATATATTAATCTGAGGGACTCCTATGTTCCTTCCTTGTCATCAACCTCATCAGCATACGACTGTCCATGTTTGATTCATGTTGCCATCAATGACAATACACAATAAATAATGCCAACAATCTCCCCCTTTGGCATTGAGAGCAACATATCTGTAAAACAAAATGAGTTTGTACCTTTTCTCCCCCTATCACTGATCTCATCTTCAAATTTGGGAATTGAATTTGTTTTATTGCTTTTCTCCCCCTTTGACATCAATGACAAAGAGTGAAAACTCTTATTGCTTCTCTCCCCCTGTGAATGTGTATTTTGTATTATTTTGAGTCCTTTGAGATGACTTGTTTTGCTCTTTATCTCTCCCCCTTTGACAACAATAACATAAGGGGTTGTTTCTTTGCTCCTCCTGAAGTTATACTCCCCTTGTCGAAGTGCATCTTTTCTGATGAATTTTAAATGGAGATTATGCTTGTTGTTTTTGGATTTTGTTTTATTTTTTATCTCTCCATCTTGAAAATCAATGTAGAAGGAAACTTCCCTCTTGTATTCTGCAACTGCCACTGTCAACAATTCTTCCCCTTTGCTACCAATCAAGAATTTTCAAGAGAAATTGGACCTTTCATCTGCTGATGTACTGCTGTCTCAAGTATTCAAGACATGTTTTGCCATAATACTTAAGATATAATCCTTTTCTAACCAGACTACTTCAATGATGTATTAGATATCCTTTAGTTTATGTTTCCCTTTAGCTTCTTTCAAGAGTGTGCCAATATTATACAATTGTTGCTCAATAACTATCTTCATTTCCTTCGAGACTGTTCCTAATTTCTTCATTATGCTAGTCAACTTATTCACTCATTTGTAACCCCAAAAGGCCTCTTCATTTTTGTTGTATCAACTAGTGGTATGGTTCAGTTCCCACATTATCATAGATATTTTCTTAATCATATATTGCTACTGAGATTGCAGTCAGTCCTTCAATCCATTATTTTCATTTTGTTCGTATTTTCTATGAGTGGGAATTGATAATCAAAATAAAGTTGAAAACTCTTCATGCTCTTCATCGCTCAATTTTGTAGGTGGATGTGTGTCTGAGAGTTCATAATCATTACTATTTTGTGTAAAAGAGGCTTCGTCATTTTCTTCTTTAGAATTTTCTTTTTGCATTTTCCATTTGTTGGGTAATGGATAATTTGTTTGCATGACATTATCAAGTTCTGCAATTGTGTCACATTTTTCTTTAGGAGTTTTCTTTTCTTGAGCTTGATCCACTTTATATGCATAACTCTGATTTTCATATTCCTTATCAAACACTTCACCCATCATTCTCCTATAGTTAATTTTATCAATTTCAGGTGCAATATCTTCATCATCTTTCTTCCTTTGTACTTTAGATTTTCTTCTCCACATCTTATTATAATTTTCCTTAATACTAGAGATACTTGCCTTCATGGAATACTTTGGAAATCTACATTCATTGGCCTTATGAGCATAATTGTTGCATCTTTGGCATTCAATATCGAAGTTTTGCAAAGGAGAAAATGAGTTATAGTTTCTCTTTTCTACATTGTACTTATTGTTCTTATATCTTTGGACATTTCTATGATTGTATTGTCCATAAACCTTGTAGTGTACTGCGTTATGTCCAAAATTATTGCAAGAGTAGCAATATCCAATAAATAGATATCTATTAGGGGGATTCCTTCTGGTGATTGTATTCTTCTTGTTATCTTTTACTTTAGTAGTGAGTGTTGATTTATGTTTATTTGGAACAGTCTTCAATGGATTCATCTTTTCCTTGTTATCTTCTCTTCTTAAGGAGATTTTAAGAGCATCTACATAACTGATTGACATTTTGTTTTTCCTTTGTGTCATACATGTTTAATATTGAGTATATCCCAATCATGTCTTGTCATTTGGTGACCTTTGATTATTAAGAATATCATTCAATATTTTTGAACTGTTTTCAAATCTTGATTGCTTCTTTTCTTTTTCAATTTCTCCTTTTAGTAGGACAATTTCAGCCTCTAGCTTTTCACAGTCTTGTTCCCTATCATTGAGTTGTTTTAAAATGACTCCTTCAATTCTTTTGGCTTCCTGGAGTTGAGTCTTCAAATCATTGATGACTTGCGATGTTTCTTTGATGGTCTTTAACACTTCTCTTTCTCTTGACTTTTGTGCTTCTTCATATTCTGATAGTTGTTCTCTTAACGATTTATTCTTCTTTTTATACTTCCTTGGTTCTTCAAGTGCACTAATAAATTCTTCTCCAAGGTTTACTTCTTCTTCATCTTCAAAATTTGCTTCATTATTTTCATCATTTTTTTTCATTCCCATAAATAGAAGCTCTCCATCATCTTCACTCATGTTTGAAGAACTGATGTCTTCTTTGGAGTAGAGGTATTTCTTTTTCTTATAAAATTTCTTCTTGTATTGGTCTTTATCCCTTTTATGGTTTTTTTGGTTGTAGGATTCTTCAACATCACTACCCTCTTGCTTGGGATAGGGACATTTGTTAGAAAATTGTCTAATCTTTCCACAATTAAAGCATATTAAAGGAAAATTTCCCTTGTATCTACCAGTTCCTTTCTTGAGTTTCTTCATGAAGTTAGCTATTTCTTCATCAGATATTTCTAANTTTTCAAATCTTGATTGCTTCTTTTCTTTTTCAATTTCTCCTTTTAGTAGGACAATTTCAGCCTCTAGCTTTTCACAGTCTTGTTCCCTATCATTGAGTTGTTTTAAAATGACTCCTTCAATTCTTTTGGCTTCCTGGAGTTGAGTCTTCAAATCATTGATGACTTGCGATGTTTCTTTGATGGTCTTTAACACTTCTCTTTCTCTTGACTTTTGTGCTTCTTCATATTCTGATAGTTGTTCTCTTAACGATTTATTCTTCTTTTTATACTTCCTTGGTTCTTCAAGTGCACTAATAAATTCTTCTCCAAGGTTTACTTCTTCTTCATCTTCAAAATTTGCTTCATTATTTTCATCATTTTTTTTCATTCCCATAAATAGAAGCTCTCCATCATCTTCACTCATGTTTGAAGAACTGATGTCTTCTTTGGAGTAGAGGTATTTCTTTTTCTTATAAAATTTCTTCTTGTATTGGTCTTTATCCCTTTTATGGTTTTTTTGGTTGTAGGATTCTTCAACATCACTACCCTCTTGCTTGGGATAGGGACATTTGTTAGAAAATTGTCTAATCTTTCCACAATTAAAGCATATTAAAGGAAAATTTCCCTTGTATCTACCAGTTCCTTTCTTGAGTTTCTTCATGAAGTTAGCTATTTCTTCATCAGATATTTCTAAATGATCTTCATTAGAAACTTTCTCTTGTTTCTTATTTTCTTTTGATGCTTTGAAGGTTGTTTCTCCTTTTGTTGGTCTTTTTTGCCCTGTTCTCATCTCATACACTGAGAGTATCCCATGTAGTTCATCCATTGTGAGATTATCAAGGTCTGGTATGTCTTCAAGAGTAGAAATATTGGCATCATATCTCATGGGTATTGATCTCAATATCTTTTGGACAATGGGTTGATCTATGAAATCTTCTCCTAATGCTCTAATTGAGTTGACCACTTCATCTACTCTTTGAAAATATTCTTCTATGTTTTCTTCTTCTTTCATTTTCAAGTTTTCAAATTGTGTTATGTAGGTTTTTAGTTTGGCCTTTTTGACCTTGTTATCCCCTGCATATATGACCTTTATTTTATCCCAAATTTCTTTTGCCGACTCACACTGCATTACTTTCACAAATATCAGTTTGGCTAATCCTCCTAGGATGGCATTAGTTGTTCTTGCATTGTCATTGCATATATTCTTTCCAACTGTGTCTGTGGGAGGAGTAGCAGGTGTAATGTACCCATCTTCTACAGATTTGTAGATATCACAACCTAGGGACATTACATAGCCTTTCATCCTCACACTCCAAAGTGCATAATCATTCCCTTTGAACAAAGGTGCTATGGTGGAAGACATTCCTTCTTGTTGATCCATTGGATTATGCATAATCTACCTTCCAGTTATTAGACTGTGCTGAAGGCACCTGCTCTGATACCAATTGCTGGAAAGATTGAGAGGGGGGGGGGGCATGAATCAGTATTACCTTTTTAAAACAATTAGTAATTACTTTGTTATTTTATTAATCACCACAATAGATCAACAATGGACTTGTATTTAAAATCAATTATATAAATATAATTAACAAGAATTACAAAGTTTATAAAGAATAATCTGTGATTGTGAAGGACACCAATCCTCTTTAGAGCATGAACTCTTGGAGACACAAATCCCCTTCTTTTCTGAACACCCACTCAAGGAAGCTGCAACTTCATGCTTCTCCAAACACCCACTTGAAAGGAGGCTCCAACCCCCTTTATTCTTCAAGCACCAACTTGAAAGGAGGCACTCACCCCCTATTTTCTTCAAGCACCATCTTGAAAGGAAGTTGCAACTCCTTGCCATTTAGGCTTCAACTTGTATAGGAATACAATCCTCCCGAGCTCCTCCCTTCCACCCTCACTGCACAATTTTACTCTACAATATTATTCCCGTGACTCTGCCTTAGGTAGCATATACTCATATATCTCCCCGAGTGACTCTTTTATTCTTCATTCTTATGAGTTTATATATCCTTCCAAATGGTGTGCATCATTGAACCATTGTGTCTTTTCAATGAATTAATGTGCCTCTTCATTCACAATAGACTATAATTAAAATTAACCTAATTGACTTCAAGTCCCTTGTAGATTAATTATGATTCGATCTCTCTCATGTCAATCTTCCTTATGGAATGATCGATCCAAAAAACCTTCATGAAATTGACTAAAACTATCAATTTCTTCGTTGCACTGAGCTCTAGTTTCGTAGAGACTCAAATACCGTTGGATCGAGATTAAGATTAAATCTTGACCATTGATTTCGATGTGCATATATATGTTATTCATGCCTAACTATTTTAGACACCTATGCGCTTCCTTCAACCCACTTTACCTTTTACCGACAAATGGTTGAGACTGCACCCATGAGCTGATCCAATGGCCTACCTTACTCTTGAGAAGATCTTGATCCAACGACTCTGAATTAATCGCAAGGTGAGATGGATGGTTGGATCAACTCAAAAAATTAGTTTTTTAAGGACATAGCCACCACGTGCATTAATCTCATGCTGAAACATACTCAAAACCTCCAACAATCCATATCAATGCGCGTTGCCTCCATTAAATTAACATCTGTGCAATTTGATTTGCATCTTTAAATCTCCACCATGGATCTTCCTCCTCGACGGATGGTTAGATCTATGCCTCCCCACGGATTAACTATTTTAAACTAACTCTCAATCCAATGACCGTGACTTAATATCATTTTGAGATTAATGGTTCATTTTTACTTCAAATATGGCGGGGACCAAATAGAGCGACTTAATCATCCGAATAAATCAAATGCACAGACTTAATCAGGTGTTGATATGGACGATCCTAATTTTATCTAGGTGATTTAGACAAATCGACGATTCAGATATAATCGATCGTTGAATGGACAGTTCTTATTGATTTTAAACATGGACTTTTACTTAGAATTATTTTATGTGACGGGTTCACGGACTCTCGAATTTGCAAACTCACATGTCTTCTCAGGTGTCATCAAAATGCACACCCAACTTATGTTACCTCCATAATGAACCATACATTCACGGACTCTCGGACTTCTCGACTCATATGTCTTCTCGGGTGTCATCAAAATGCACACCCAACTTCCGTTACCTCCATAATGAACCATACGTTCGCAGACTCTCAAACTTGTAGACTCACATGTCCTCTCGGGTGTCTTCAAAATGCACTCCCAACTTCTTTTACCTCCATAATGAACCGTACTTAGAAATTTGTAAGTGATATCAATAAAATATGATACTTACACGTTTTTTGGTTGCTCAACGGACTTTCGGAAAGAGATCTGAGCCGTCTGATCATGATTTCAATTTGATCCAATGATCAACATCATTTCTTCGTTCTTTATCGTTCGATCATGCTCTTATTTTGATATGACGATCCAATATCAATCTTTGTGATTGACAAATCTTGTTCTTGATCGAACAATCTACAGGTTTTCAGAAATCAAATGAATGGTCATGATTTACTCCACAATCCTTTGTGTGTATTTACTCAATTGTAGAAGATTGTTTCTGCTTCACTCAAACGCGCCTTCTCTCCTGAGCTTCTCTGCATTGATGCACCTGAGAGATCTTATTCACAATTTGGTAATATGAGGGACTCCTATGTTCCTTCCTTGTCATCAACCTCATCAACATATGACTGTCCATGTTTGATTATTGTCCATGTTTGATTCATGTTGCCATCAATGACAATACACAATCAATAATGCCAACATTATTCTTAACCCTATGTGTGTGGAGAGGAAAAAAGGTTTGTGGAAGGTCACCTCAAGCCATTATGGATTTCCACCCCCATCTCGAAAATAGGCATGCACTTCCCATCACAATTATGTTGATTACATTGAAAATTATGAGGAGAAGACAATATGACGATGGGTTAATCATGAAGGTTATTTCTATAGGAATATTGTTAAGTATGGAGGCTTATTTTTATAGGCAAAGAGAGTGCCCCATCGGTTGGAGGAGCTTTGATCAGGGAGGAAAATTCCATTATGGGAGGAAGAGTAGATTTATTCAAAGTCTTTGCAAGGAAGAAATAATGGTAGGCACAAAAGGAAAAGAGTAGGGGTTCATAGGAGAAATATTAGCTCCTAGTGAAGGCTTGACTCCAAGCATGAGACGAGGAAGACCTAGGGTATGCAAGACCACCAATGAACCAAAACATGATCTGCATTCATCTTGAGCTAATGCAGAAGCTATGGCAATGACATAAGGATACCATAGTTGTTTTTCAGGCTTTGTCAAGAAGGAAGTTCACAAAGTTGAAAATTTGGTTAGAGAATAATGAGGGAGGACCTCTACGTAACAAATTGACGAGGAAATTCTTCAAAGGATTCTAGATATGGGGTTTTTCAAAAGTAGAAAGATTAAGTATTTGAAATATTATAGCTTTATTAACATAACAAAACCTTCATAGCAAAGGTAGTGGAAGAGAAGGGTACCCAACACCAAGAAACCTTGAACAAACTTGACCCACTGAACCAAAAGTATGAAGCAATAATAAATGCTATATGGGGCTCAAAAGAAATATCTAAGGATTAAGAGAAGTCAAGGTAGGCAGCTAAAGAGGAAGAGGAGTAAGCCAAAGCTCCCCATGAAGGAGCTACCTCACCAATTCTCATT
>ML805979.1:51852-68726 GCA_009831015.1 Picea engelmannii | reverse complement strand
TTTTTTTAAAGTAATAAATCTGGTTTCATTTTAACCTTGTATAGGGTGTAAGAGATGCAAATTAAGGGTAGGGTAGGTGGGATATCTGTCCCTTCATCTCCAAGATGGTAAAGTTAGAGCATGATGATAGTGTGTGTCAGAGTTATCAGAAGGAACTTCATCTTCTCCCCTAGTCCACAATCAATATCACATAATTTAGTCTACTCCTCCTCATGATAACTTAGTGTTGGCAGTTGAAGGTGAATGTTAGCTTCATTTGTGTCAGTTTGACGATGAACACATTGAATGGAACGGGTGCTCTGGAGCTCTAGGGCTTGTGGTTAATCTTTCTATTGATTGGTAGCATAAATATTGATTCAAGTGATTCAAGCCTTAATGTCTTAGTTCCTCGGACCTTAACAACCTCACTCCAAAGTGGCCAAGACTTTGAGCAAGAACGAGGCAAGGTGGGAAACTTTCTTCCAACATTAGAGGTGCATAGGGTTAGGGCAAGTGCAATGGCTCTGTTGGAAAAAGGAGGAAAACCCATTACCACCAAGCCCGAGGTTCACAATGACAATTGAGAGATTAACTCTATAGATTCTGAAGGTGAGATTTTCAGGCCTTCCCAATTCTTTGCTCTATCTGCGAGGAGGGAAAAAAATTAGTATTTAAGTATGGATATGAAGGCTATCGAGGTGAAGAATTTAGCTAGGATAGTGAGGAGAGGCAAGCCTTGATCAAGCTTAAATTGCAGCAAGGGTTCCTCTTCCAAGCGGTCAACCAAGGTAGAGAAGGAAGATAGAGAAGTTGCAATTTGCTACCACCAAAGATCCCCTCTAGAAATCAAATATGAGGTTGAAATAATTGAGCAAAAGGTTAGGGATAAATGAGTCAACACATCATTGGAGGTTATTGATGTTGAATTAATGGATTGGGTACTAGATATTGGATTCACTTGCAACAACGATACCAAATACAAAAGGTCATCTTGGACACCTTGATCATGTAACACACAATTACAATGGATAAACTAGAATACTTGGACAAGAAGTATGAGGCCTTGGTCAAGCTTCTGTGGTTAAGCTTACAACCAAGATAACTAGTCACCAGGCATAGAAGCTCCTGCAGATTCCCAATCCTCCTCTCATCTATGCAAACTCAACCTTTGAGGCCAAGGACTGGGTGCATTTCTTGTTCCTAGATTTATTTTTCATTATCTATTTTGTCAAACATTTGGATTAATAATTACCTTGATATGGGCTATAGAATAGAATGTTAGTTTGTTATTTTTTGGATCATAAACATCAAATGTAATTTTTTTATAAGCATATCCAAAACTACTAGAATAGATAGTCTTACGAAATATATGAACAACTTTGAAAAAATTGATGTCTATCACATGCAATATCACCAGACATATTCTTAGTAAACCTGTTTTTGTACAACTATTAATATATGAGTAGCTAACTTTGCAAAAAATGCTCTTGTTTCATTTTCATTGTATTTTAATGATGACGTCTATTCAAATTTGACATTTTCCACTTTTTGTTAATAATTGTTTTATGTTAACTTTTTTTTCCAAAAAAAATTGCTCGAATTTATATTTCTATAAAATTCATTTACACAGAAGACAGTCGACTGTTTTGGACAACATTCGCTTGCCAGAGCTGTAACAGTCAAAATGTTAACTTGATATTAACATCACAAACAATATCAATGTCATATCTCAAGGAATTTATTTAATTTTCATTTATGCATGTCATACCAATGCCATATCTTAAAGGTTTTATTTAATTTATATTCACTAGCATACCCCCTAAACCGGCGAATGAGAATGATAAAATGACTGGGAAAAGGAGATGTAGGATGGAGAAAGAAAGATGTTATGCTATCTTCATTGCAGAGTCATGACTGAAGTAGAATATCATCATCAAGTAATATGTGGAGATTTTCAAGCAAAGATCTGAAAGCACAAGTATAGTGTTTGAAGCGGTGGAAATTCGAGGAAGGAATTAAAAAAAGAAGTAAGGGTACTAATACAAGTATTTGATTATTAATTTTCCTAGATATTACTTACTTATAAGTAATACAAATAAACACAACCAAAGTAAATGCCATAGTTCTGGTCACCAATTCTATCATCGTCGTCTTTATTTCCATCTCTATTTAATTATGTGGCAACATTTTTCACTTTCTCTTCTCTCAACATTTCAATTTGGATGCTTTAATTCCGTGGAAACATTTTCCACTTACTCTTCTCTCAAGGGGGTGGTTTTGACTATTCCTTATCCTACACTCTGCATTTTTTTTCACCAATTCACTTCAGCCTTTCCATGACCATCCAAAAACATGCTAGCTTTATTTTAAATTTATGCAAGCTAATTGTTAGTTTGCTTAACTGAACTTAACTTGATAAAGGTTTGAACAACACTAGCATATGTTTAGTAACAAAAACTAAATAATAACAAAAACTAAATAATCGTATTAATTATTTTGACAAAAGTCAAATAATCATATTAATCAGTTTGCCCAAATTTGCTTGCTCTCAACATTAACCATTATAGTACAATCACTATTCAAACCATATTATCAAACATTGACTTTTCACTTTAACTTTGATGGGTAGGGTGTTTTAGACACCTCCAATTTGGCATGTTCATGCGATATTTTTTATTAAGGTATTAAAGAGGGTTGGAATTCTAAGATTGCATTTCCTAGGTGTCTGGGATTGTTCCATTTATCCAAGTTCCAGTTATATAATCCATCCATGCCCACAAGGGTTTTGAGAGTCTTTGAATCAATCAATAACCTAAAAAAATCCTTAACGAGACCCTCTCTAGATTTTTTGCTTCATCGAATTCCAATGGGAATGGAGTTATTTGGGCTATTTTGAATAATGCATGTACTGTGTCGGGTAAAACCACAAGAAAAACATAGAGTCAAGGAGTGAGTAGTGAGTAGTGAGGGAGCTATGAAAGACGCCATTAGAAAAGGAAATCCAGAAGAAGGCTGAAATCAAAGCATTTGCAACAAATAGAAATACAACCACAACGGGAAACTAAATAATGTGAAAAAAATTATCCCAACATGTATGCTTATGTGAATCCTCCTAACTAAACTTCTCTCTCGCGTATTCCACTTCTTGTCGTGATTTCTTCATATGGTATCTGTGTCATGTGTAACATATCATGTGAGCACCTTGTTAAACTACTTATTACATAATATTTGCTAGCAAATCTATATCTTGTGAAGACCTTTATCAACATCAACCAATATCCTTTATCCACATCAACCAATATGTACCATACTAAGGTCATCATATACCATACCCTTTGATAAATAATAGTTAGGTTCCTTCCGTCCAAAGTGAGAAGAATGGAAGAGAATGTGGGGATCTCACGCCTTGGCCTTTGGGAGACAAGGAAACCCCTAAAATGAACATGAAACTTAACGTACAAGAGGAATAAATAAGATTGCACATTCTTCAATGACTCATGGAGATATGAAACTTTGATTCCCTCCCTTTCCCCCTTTATGATCTTGGATGGTATGTGCTAAAGTTCCCTCCCATTTAGGATATCAATGCATGGAAAATCATTATTATTATCCCAATGTCTAGGGTTTTAATTAGATCTTAAAGAGAAAGATGCATGCAATGCTACTATAATATAAATAAGGGATCGTTGAATTCCTCTTCAAGAAATACCCCCAACCATCCCATGTTAGGGAGAAATATTGACACCATTGTTTCTCCTCTCTTGTGGCACTTGGTTGAAAATAAGGTTTCTTTCATGTGCATCTTAGATGTGTAGAGGTGTAAAGATATTATAATCAATCTCCGAGGAAGGGAAATGCCCCTTTTGTTAAATATATTTATATCCAATTCAAATTAGCAGTTATAAGCTTCCTCACAATTCCATATTTTTTGCATTAATAAATATGCTCTCGTGTTTTCGTCAATTTAATCATCACTATAATCATGGGTATTGTTGCAAGATGAAAATAACTATGCATGTACAACACTTGGAGAGCATTCAACATGTCAAAGAAATAGGATAGGTTCAATACTTACTCATTGGCCCAAAAACAACTACTTGGGCCATTTCAGGAATGCTTCGGTCTTGACCCTATTGCCACTTAATAAATAGAATAATAAAATATATGTAATACGTCCTCAGCTCGCATTAGCAAAGGGATTGTGGCAAGGAAGCTACCAAAAGTATACCACTACTAAAGCATTTTGATTGTAGGGCTTTCCTACATCTCCGTGTGGATCTTGGTACCTCTACATACCCTATGAGACTATAGGGCAAAAGATGTAGTTTCTTTCTTACAACACCAAGTTTGCTTAAATGGGGACAAGATAAAGTTGCTTGCTTACAACACCAAGTTTGCTTGAATGTGTTGTAACCTTTATATGAATATCGTCGTGGAGTCATATGGTGCTTATTGGAATCAACTCTAAGTTCTTTGAACAATTCAAGCATAACATTTGTTGATGATCCAAAAACAAGGAAATTATTTGCTAAATTGCATCGATCCATATCAATGAGGTGCTTTGTATCAATGATGGCATCCTGGTCAAACTAGCCATCATTTTAAAAATTGAAAAGAACAACTTAGAGGGAGTGAAATATATTGGGAGAACGTATTCTAAGAAATCAAAGATATTAATGGAAAAATTGATGGAATCTATTAAAAAAATCTTAGGACAAGCTCGAGATGGAAATTTTCACAACCCCACAGTGTGTCTGCCCTAATCTTGTAATTGTGCACCTCTTGATGGTGTGTGGCACTGCAACGCTTCTCACTTGGCTGCTTGGAAACACCAAGGATACTTCATCTGGACTGTGTCTCTTCACCTAGAGCATACCCATACTCTGTTCTAGGCTATAGACGAGTCACACTCCTATTCTAGTGTAACTCTTGTATACTTAGACAATTTTTTAGCAGTGTTAACACTTAGTCATTTAAGCATGCATTCATGAAACAAAGAGAACACTTGTAAAATAAACAAGAGACAGACAAATATAATGCGGGTGGAAAAAAACATGCCTAACACTTGACTAAGTCTTATTATTGTGAAACAATTAAAATACGAGCACTAACAACTCGATTTACAACTTGGGCAGAGTCACGCGACTCGTCTCACCTCACAAAGACACTCATACATAGATTTATCACAACAAGACTCATCCATCGTAACAACTTTTGAAACTTCTATGGATCACCCCAATCGTGCGTCCACCACAGACTCATCTTCTCTTCTTTGTCACAAGACCTCGCACAGACCTGCAGTTCTGTCTCATAGTTGCCTCACCCACACATGCGAGAAGACTTCCCCAAACTTATCCCAAAAGAAGGTCGCCCCAAATCTGTCCACAAAATCACCTCAGGGCAGCACAAGTCCTCCCATGTGGAGAGACTTAGCTCCTTGAGGGAGCTTACACCTCTTTGTCCAAGTCTATCTTAGAATCGCAAAGTCGGTCTTGCTATCCTTGTTGTGCAAATTTGCCTTCTTTGGTTGCGCGCCCTTGCTGTCTTATATGGACTCCAAAGGTCACCATCATGAATCATCGCATGATGTCTATTTTTAAGTGATCACTCTAGATGGATGGAATAGTATCATAGCTGACTCTTGCAGGCTAGCTATAAACAATAAAGAAAAGGGGGTCAAGGTGGTTATTGGATGTCACTTAGATCTAAAATGTTATATTTCTAAAGTGACATTGAGTAATTAATTAAAAAGGTGTTTTAAGTGACTTGAGTTTATAAAGTCACTTTGCTTTATTAAAAGGGTAAAAGCGTCCGAAAATGGTCAACGAAGAAATACAAGGAGAACGGGGGCGCCCTCTCTCATTATGCATTAGTTATTTTCTAAAAACAAAATTGAGATAACTCTTGTGGCCTTAGCTCTTGGGATGTAAATCCCTATGGAAGTTTGGGATTGGGTTCGGTGGTGAAATTATCTACCCTAGCCAATCGTAGAGAAGGGATCACTCAGATTTCTTCATCGAGCTTTAGTGTGGCTAAATATTTCATCATTTTGTAGCTGCGTTTTCATAGTAGGAGTCAATTTGAGCTTGAGGAGGTCGAATTGAGTTGTGGGGTTGCATTTCTTGAGTCGGGGAATTTTTTTTTCTTCATAGAGGTCGCGTTCCCATCTTGTTGAGTGAGATTATTAGCAGAGGAGGCCAAGTTTGAGTGTGTTTGGCGAAATACTACCTTGTTGGACCGAGTTCATTTGGCGTGGTTCAAGTTTGTTGATGGTGGTGCCATATTCCTCTTGCGGGGGTCGTGTATACTTAGAAAAAGGCAAGACTTCATTAGAGGTCGTAACCCTGCTTGGAGAGACCATTATGTACATCCTACAACCGTTTGAAGGGGTCTGCCATCGTCCTGTCTGATATCCTCAACAAATCGAGTGACATATTGGTTGGTTCGTGGGTTTTGGAAGAGGTTAAGGTGACACATGTAATCATTGCCCAAGAAGACAACTACATGTTAGAGAACTCCATATGTATCATATATGCTATGGTTGTTGTAGGTTACTGTTACAACATATTTAAATTGTTTAGCTATTTTTCATTCTATGTAACCTTTCTCTTCCTTGGTAAATGCAAATAATCTCTATTGTGTGAGATAATTAAATATATAGACATATTTTGGGTACCAAACCTCTTGATTATTGTGGGAATAAACAAGAAACCAAAAAAAAACTCTAAACACCAACAAGCATAGAATTATTACAACGGAAATATACTTAGAGCCTAAGTGTTTGACGAAAGTGAACACTTAGAAAATACATATTAATTACTACAACAACAAGGACAATTTGACCAATAGTAGGAGGGGTTTGTCAAAGGTCTTAAACTACATCAACATATTGTTAAGGGACATTACAGTGGTATCAGAGCATGTGATCCTCCCAGCTTGTGAGGGTATACAAGTTTGGTTATGGAAAACAATCAAAACAATGCAAGGAACAATGGAGCCCGTGGTTCAAAGGGGTAGTGAACAAGAAATTAAAGAAAACAAGAGAAATATGAGGAGTTTACATATTGTTTGAGGGAATATATGGCACTTAGTAAGGAATTTCACGCAACCATGTCATTCAAATATTTTTGCACCTTAAAACATCCTGAGTGGTATGAACCCCAAGTATAAGTGGACAAGAAGTTGAAGGTGCCAAGGAAAAAGGTATTAGTTTTTGAAGATTCTGATACTTCTAAAAATTAGGAAAATGTTGACTGTTCATATGTTACTTCTCCTGCAAATGAGCACATGGATGCTTATGAGGCCTTATAACCTAATACCACAAAGAAGATTTGGGAAGACAAGGAAGATGATAACATTGATAGAATTTTATTCCGGTAGAGTGAAAATGTGGTTTGGAATGAGGAGCCAATTGATGACACTGTGATTTGGGATGAAAAAGAACCAATTAATGGAATTGTGATCTGGGATGTAGAAGAAGAAAATGTTTTTGATGGTATGGGGGACACAAGCCTCTTTGATGTTAACTTAGAGACCATTTTGATATGCCTTGTGGAGAGAAGAGTTTCCTTGATGAAGCGGTGCTTGATCATGACACTATCCCACCTTTTGGAGATAGCATGGTATCATCTTGTGAGCCAAATGGTTTTGATGAGGGTAGTGTTCTTATAGTGGACAACAAAATAGAAAATCAATGGAGGGACAACCCATGCTACTATGATGAATATGAAGAAAGGCCTTCAACAATGTAGGACTTGAAGGACCAGTTATTGGTCATAGAGGAGAAAATTGCACAAGTGTTGACAAGGGCATATGGTGCTCATAAGTTCATTGAAGGTTTTATGTGGAAAACCCATATGGAGGAGAGAAAAAAAGGAGTTGTAGGTGGAGTCACTAGTGCTCAATTGCGCATAATCAAAGAAGCATTAGAGTAAATGAAATCAAATTACTTGCAATGTTTCATGGAGAGGGACCTTGCTCTCAAGTTTGTTGAAGACAAGGAAATGGAGGTTGAGGAACTTTGTTATCAGTTGAGTTTGGCACACTCTTCATCACTTACAACATAGACTCCATCATTTTTGGAAATCGTGACACATGAGGGCATGAGTGGCATCGATGATTTGAGGGAGGAGCCTCTTGTGACAATTCTGCCTGAGGAGCATTCAGAGTAGCAGGTGCTTGAGGAGAGATATGACGCAAATGGTTTTAACTATGCTCCTATTTTGCATTATGGGGATCATGAGCTGTTTCTTTTGGAGAGCCCACTAAAGGCTCAAGGCTTAGCTATGGAGGATATAGTTGAGCACATTCCTTGTGCACCATCCTACAAGGAATTATATGCATCCATTGAATGGGGGGACAAGTATATGACATACATGACCACATTGTGGGATACAGGTTTAGGTGACACCAATAGAGTGATGGATACAATAGCGCCTACCAGATACATGATGATTTAGTGATAGGAAGAAATATGGAGGGGTATTCATTGGCACACGGTAGTGTACACTCGATTTTTGGGGTGTTTCCTCCAGGGAGATCTCTCGAAAAAGTCCTCAAGCATACCATTGAGTTTGGGTTACCCAGGATCGATGAGTGGATGCGTGAGCCTCAAGTACCAGCATATCCCTCGATGATTTATCTTCATCCAGGATATCGTCATATGAGGGCTAGGGAGTGAGATACTCACATGTATGCTTCCAGACTTCATTATTATTTCTTGGTCATGCCCTTGGGGTTGACCAACACACTAGTCACTTTCCAGTTGTGCAGGTAGTGGATGAATCTATTGTTGTTATTTGATTCCCTCATGGTATACAACAGGACATGAGAGGATTACTGGAGTCACATGGATAAGACAAGGGGTATTGTGGCCATGAAAAAGGTCTTTCATTTGGACCATGTGGTCAATGAACATAGTGCCCAGGAGGAGATCCAGACTATGTTAGATCGATTCACAGATATTTCAGCAGGCATTGGGAGTGGTGGACTT
This sequence comes from Picea engelmannii, assembly GCA_009831015.1. Taxonomy (NCBI): domain Eukaryota; kingdom Viridiplantae; phylum Streptophyta; class Pinopsida; order Pinales; family Pinaceae; genus Picea; species Picea engelmannii. The sequence continues at coordinate 59,755 of ML805979.1, read as the reverse complement.
CTGATTTGGTGGTCGGATCGTCACATTCATCAGAGTGATATACTACTTCAGATAATGGGGATGATTGACAGGGTCATGTTAGTGATTGGTTTGCATCATTGTGCGGAAGTTGTGAGAGAAGTCGTTGAGTTTTTTTCTATATGGCAAGGTAGTTTTTCCCTCACGATACCCAAGATCGAGTATAGTCATGGATTGGAAAGTTCTAACTTCACTGAGATGCCTCGACTGAGTATGATTCATGATATTGGGTACCATGGGAGGAGAGCACAATATGAGCATGACGATCATATGATTATGATCATAGGTGTGCAACGTTAGCATGATGGTTCCTCTCATAGATTAACTTGGGACCCTAGGACTGCAGTGTTTGACAGCTAGATAGTCGATACATATGAGATGGCCAGTTTTCGCTTTCTGAAGTTTACTCTTGGAATGCTTAGGATTGGGTTCTTGGAGGAGTTGATCAAGTTTATGCAACTTATGATTGCCTGACTTATCAGGGGAAATCAAGTGGATTCTTGTGTTAGCACCTTATAGATAAATGTTATGAGTAGAGGGTGCTTCACATCATACAGACTAGTTTGGGACCCTGGTGACTTTACCACTTATAGGAAGGTCTAAGAGAGGTTCACATGGAGGGACCTTGCAGACGATGTGTTAGGAGATATGGCGGAGTGTACGACTTGTCAACAAAGAAGGTCGTGGCACACTCATTCAATAAGGCCGATACACTCTTTGCCCATTTCTGAGTGAGAGCAAGAGAGCATGTTGATAGATTCCATCACAGGTTTATCAAGGGTGCAGGGAGAAGATGGTATGTGTATAGCGATCGACAAATTATCCGATTTCACACACTTCCCAGTGATTTCTTCAGAGTATGGGGCATCACGAGTGACAAAACTATATTGTGGGGAGATGTTTAGAGTCCATGAGTAGCTTAGAGTCATTGCTTATGATCGGGACAAAAATTTTCATAGCGCAAGTTGGCAGGAGTTGCTTAGAATTGTAGGCATATGTTTGACTCCCAATGTTAGTTTTTACCCTCAAACGGATGGTCAAGCAGAGATGGTGAACCAACAAACTGATAGGTATCTGCGTGAATATGTGAGGTCGTGGATATAGTGATTACATCTAGGTGAGCATTGTTATGACACCACTCATGATAGTTTATAGACCACCCAAGATCAATAGAGGAGGTATGTAGACACACACACGGTGGAGCACAATTTCAAGATTGGAGATGTGGTTTTCTTGAGGGTGCATCTACATAGATTGTTTCCATTGAGGAGAGGTGGCACTGAGAGATGAGGTTGTGCCTCTATGGTCCCTACAGGATGACTCGAAGAGTTGGAGAGTGTTGGGAACATGCCCATTTTGGAATAAAGAATAATTTTGGAGAATAAAACACAAGACACCTGGCAAGAAAAGCTGCACGCGTAAGACAAAGACGCATGCATAGAAGGAAAGCATGCGAGGCACACATGAAAGAATACCTAACCATACCAGGGTTAGGGTTTTGGTAAGAAGATGTAATGGATAGTAAGCCAAAAACATGTATAAATAGGTACCTAGGAGGTCTAGGTAGGGGTTTGATTATTCTCGGTCGGGAGTTCTGTTGTTCTGAGGTTAAGAGTTGGATGTCATGTGTCATATTGTTACTCCGATTTATTTTTGTAAGTTGTTGAGTTGAGGAGAGGGACTAAAGTATATCTTGAGGGTTAGATCACAGGCTGAGGAGCTTGGTGTGATCTAGTCCGCCTCATTGTAAGATCTCAACCTGTGTTGATGGAGAGTTGTAAGGTGCGAGGCATTGTAGCGTTGGAATGAAAATAATAAAAGAGCAGAATAAACATACCTTTGTGGACATAGCCCAGGAGGGGTGAACCACGAAAGACCCTGCGTTATGTGACTGAATGTTATGTATCTTCTTTGGTGTTCATGATTAGATTTTAGATAAATGAATGAATGAATTATTTAGATCTGCTATTTTACATGCATGAGTAAGAATGACAGTATAATAAATCTAGATGTATGATCTAGTAAATGAATGAAGATCACAGAGGATGCAATCACATATCCCCACTTAGTCCCAGGCTGCAAGCATCTGAGCATTGTAGCCACCCATAAAACTATCTTGGGTGAGACTGCGCAGCACATCCCATGTGTTGTGTTGCCTTCTAGTTTACCAGGAGGGCCGATAGTTTTAAGGAGGGTTTTGTTGGAAACCAAGTGGACCTGAACCTGGGTCAGCCCAAGAAGGATATTCAAGACGAAGTAGAACCAACAAATGGTTATGTTGTCAGTTGGAACATAAAGGGATTGAGTGAATGAGATCTGCTGAAGAATTGTGAAGATCTGGTGATACAACATTAAAAGAATGAGAATATAAAAAGGGATGTTGAGACCGTGGAACCCAAAAAAGGTAGAGATCGAGATCTGGTTGAAAACAAAGGAGTTGGAGTTTGCGCAAAAAGATAACAGAAACCCAAAGTTAACACCACGCAAATATTTGGACAAGTACGTATTCAACGAATTGCATGAAGCATTTTTCTGTGATTTCTCGCATGTGTTGCAGGAGTGTATATTGAGGTTGAAAGACAACCACCCTACAAATTAGATCAGACAGCTAGAATGGAATCCTATTGATATCATGCAGTTACAACAAGTTGACAATAAATTTACGCGCGTAGTAGATTTCTGGTTAGACAACATTGTTGTAGGATTTATCACAAAATTTGCAGTATGTTAGCACTCAAAAACGCACCAGCTTTTTTGAAGGAAAGATGCCTAATATTGTAGGGAAAATTTGACTAGCTTCCCTAGCTCCAAATCCAAATATTATTGCACCATTGGAGAGCTTACGATCTGTATATGTCGATCGACTATTGGAACGTGCGAAACGGACATTCCACGGTTGAGAAAATTGATTTTTCCCAAAGGCACTTTTTTCTGAAAATTCTGACTTTCGGTGGTTAACTCACCCAGAAGCTTTCCAAGTTAACCACCGAAAGCCTGTCATATCCAAAATTGAACGAGTTTTTACACAGGTCAGGGATTTTTGATATGAAAAGATTCGAAACCTTTTCCAATGCATGCCTAATGAATTATCAGATCCAGTTCAGCAGTTATTTTTGATATATGATGGAGAAAGGAGTTATTTCAAAGATCTATGGACAATTTATGTTGAACAGAAAGACATGATACTTTGCCACATCAGCCAACTCGACCTGGTCTCCATGGGAGAATGATCTTTTAGCCTTGGGAGGCTGTTCTACACATCACCAACAATCAATTGAGACAAATCTGGGATTGGCCTCATTTTGAGGAAGTATCCCACTTCTTTTGCAACAGATTTTTACTTGCTATTTTTGGTTGANAATAAAATAGGATAAATCAATCAGTCACCAAGAAAATTAAGTGCAGAACATAGCAGAGGGATATTCTTTTTGCACAGGTAATCGAGATTCATCAAGTTTTGATTTTTGGGTAAGTTTCTGTTTTCGGTGGTTTAGGCGAGCCCGTGTGTGTGCTCATTAACCACCGAAAACGCTGAATGAATCCATGTCCCAATAATAGAGGCACAAGGTCTGCTAGGTTCTTGGACACCTCACAGGGAGGTATCCATCCCAGTTGGAGCCAGATGTTAGCACTCAAAAACGCACCGGCATTTTTGAAGGAAAAATGCCTAATATTGTAGGAAAAACTTGACTAGCTTACCTAGATCCAAATCCAAATCTGATTGTACCATTGGAGATATTACGATCTGTAGATGTCGATCGACTATTGGAATGTGCAAAACGGACATTCCACGGTTGAGAAAATTGATTTTTCCCAAAGGCACTTTTTTTCTGAAAATTCTAACTTTCGGTGGTTAACTCACCCAGAAGCTTTCCAAGTTAACCACCGAAAGCCTGTCATATCCAGAATTGAACGAGTTTTTACACAGGTCAGGGATTTTTGATATGAAAAGATTCGGAACCTTTTCCAATGCATGCCTAATGAATTATCAGATCCAGTTCAGCAGTTATTTTTGATATATGATGGAGAAAGGAGTTATTTCAAAGATCTATGGACAATTTATGTTGAACAGAAAGACAAGATACTTTGCCACATCAGCCAACTCGACCTGGTATCCATGGGAGAATGATCTTTTAGCCTTGGGAGGCTGTTCTACACATCACCAACAATCAATTGAGACAAATCTGGGATTGGCCTCATTTTGAGGAAGTATCCCACTTCTTTTGCAACAGATTTTTACTTGCTATTTTTGGTTGATTTGATCCATGTTTTTAGGATCAAAGAACTGTTTTGTAATGCTATAAGTATTATAATAGAAGAAGAACCAAGGGTTCGATTTTGAGTGCTATGATGCTGCCACTGTAATGAAAAGACCTATTCTTATTTTATAAAAAATTGCAAGCTTCCTTCAGTTCTGTGTCAGATTTTCTCCTCTGTTCTTTTATATCTTATGAGTGGAAGTCCTTTGTTGATGCTCATTCAATTTGCAGTGACTGTCATCTCACTGATTAATTGTCTTATTTGATAATCATAAGTTATTTCTTGGTTATTAAACCCATTGTGTTTGTTGGTATGAAGCATAATCTGGTTCAATAGCTGTTTTCTTTTCCCCATTTAATCAAACCTTGTCTGACCACGGTGCTAGAAGGCCTTGTGAGATTTTGTATCTCTAGACAGTCTCGAAAACACAGCCAAGTATTTATATATTCATCTTGACCCAAAACCATATCAAATATTGAGAAAACATTTCCCAAAAAGGAGTTAGTTACCAGGCATCTCCGACTTACAGCCTAGGAGAGTTTCCTGGAGTGATAACACAGTAGATACTATGAAGTCTTATAGCGCAACAAAGAAAGAGTTTCTGAAGGGACCCCGAGGTAGGTATATCAGATCGCTATATACTTCCATTAAGATGTTAATGTATAACAAAGGTGTAATGACAATGGACTCATACAACTAAACTTCCCTGTGTGCATGGGGGAAGGGGGGAAGCACTGACAAGAGACAGAGAAATGGAGGAAGAGATGGATAAAGAAAAAAAGGAGGAGGCCTTGGATCCAATCATGATGGAGGAAGAGCAGATCAAGCATATCATGGAAACAACTGGAAGAACACGTAGTGGATTAGCCTACCAATATAACATGAACAATAAGAAGAGAGCCATAACTGCGAGGGAAGGCTTGGAAAATGATGAAGAAGAGGTAGAGGATCTCCGGGATGTGGAGCATATTGAGGAAATCCTACGTGCGGTATGTTAGGTAGAGAAGAGGTCCAAGAGAAAAAATCGGAGGCAAAACTCCTATCCATATCAGTGTCAGTGTGGAACCCATAAACCCATGTGCGACTAATACACCAGAAAGAACACCACCGTTTAGACAACCAAATTTCAGTGGCAAAAACGCAGTAGGAAGTACATCTACACAGGGAGCAACAACTAGGGGAGTCAGTTCATGAAGCATTAGTCAAGGATCTACACCACTCCGAGGTAGTAGTTCAACATTTAGGATGGAGGGACATGATCCCACCATCAGGTTACCAGAATTCAAGGGAGAGGCGTCAAAGGACCCTGATAAGCACTTGTTCATCTGTAAAAAGATCTGGGAAGCAAAGAAAATCACACATGAGGATACTAAACTTGCACAGTTAGCCATCACGCTAAGAGACCACACACGGGATTAGTACATGAGCTTAGTTGCAAAAAGTCCACCAAGAACAACCAGAACGATTGTGGATATCAAAAAGTTATTGATAAATGAATTTCAGAAGCCTAGATCAGAGGATCAATACACAAATGAGATGATAGAAATTAAACAGAAACGAGGAGAATCTGTCTGGGAGATAGAAAAAAGATTCAAACAATTGAAGGGAAATCTGAAGTATGTCATGACAGATATGCAACATAGGCATCTGTTTGTTAATTCACTGCTACCGCATTTGAAATACCCCTTGAGACAATAGAAGTTCTAGACCTAGGCAGAGGCTCTGCAGGAATCCCTACAACTGGAAGAGAACCAATATAAGAAGACGGATCCAACAATAGAGGATCTCAAGGAAGACCTGAAGAATCTAACATTCCAATTAACCAGAACATGAGTAAGGACATAAGAGAAGTTGTTTGGTGTACCACATGTAGGACAGAAGGACACCACAAGAACAAATGCCTAACATTCGCGCAGTACATGGAAACATGACTGCCAAACCCTTTGCCATCAGGAGGAATATGGTGTGATATATGTAAGACACAGGGACATGATCCATATCACTGTCAAATGATGCAAAAATACCAGATAATTCCTAAGAGTTCATATTGTAACTTTTGCAAGTCAATAGGCCATGATGACAAATATTGCAGGACAATGGAGCTGATGAGGGAAAGAACATCAAACACCTATAGGGTGCAGGAAGAGATGATGACAAGGCAATATGCACCATAGTTTAACCAGGTACCAGCCCCGTTTAACACCGTGCCACAACAATATAACATTGCGGAGCCGTAGTACAATACCGCGTAGCCATGGTATAATCCTGCACAGTATAACCATGTGCCACAGTACAACGCACCGCAAAGAGATAGACCTAGCTACAAAGGTGGAGGAAGAGGTAGTGGAGGATTTGGAGGAGGCAGAGGACCGGTGGTATGCCATAAATTTCAACAACCATGGCATTATGCAAGATAATGTCCACTTCCACCTGCAAAATGTATGTATTGTCGCACATCCGACCATGACACAAAAAACTGTCTGACACTATTGGGGAAGATCCAAGAAAAGAGAAATCAGAACAATCAGAACGTTCAATGGATTTCTGCAGAAGCGAGGGATGATGGAAGAAATATCATCATAGCTACGCATGGAGGAGCTAAGACAGGAGACGACACAATAAGACAAGATACAACACAACACCAATGGGTGAGGAAAATGTTGAACCACAGAAGCAGTTTTATGCACACAACAAAAAGGGGATATTTAAGCAACCCAGACAAGAATTCTTGAAGCTAGACATTGCATCTACATCAACTACTCAACATACTTAGGACGTACCAACGTAAAATATGCCTTCATTGCTAAATCACACTAATCAAGCGCAACCTCTAGGACAAGTAAGTACCATAAAGGCTTTTCTGCAATCCTGTGTTAACCTACTAAATGACCAATCATCTGTTAAAATTTTGTAAAATATGCTAGACATATGTAACATAGAGGTAGAGGGGAAATTAGAACCGAAAGCAGTCAATCACCTTCATACAAGAATGAGGACAACCAGGGAATTCAGACTAAATGCTAACATTGGAAACGTTAACTAGATTTAGGCTGTAAGGTGAATGTACTACCCAAGAATACATGGAAATGTATGGGAGAGCCCACATTAGGATATTCACCTGTTCAACTTGTTAGAATATAAAGGATTGTGTGCTTGTTTTACCACAACGACACCCTCGTCTCCCAACCACAGGCCGAAGCCTCCCTCCGAGCACCTTAACCTTGACCTAAGAATTCCTCCGGAAGCAAACCCTAGGCTAGATAGCCAAACAAGGAGCAACGCATCTCTCCCCAAGGATAGCGCATCACAAAAAGCTGATCAGATAGTCCAAACCCTAGCCAAGAGATATCCAAGCCAAATACTGAAACTTGCTGCTGCTGCAACTGCACCTGCAACCCTCCTCCAAACCTGCGCACCAGCTACACCTGCAGTGCGCACCAACTGGGAAAACTGCAGTCCTGTGATATGACAAATGAGAAACTGGCGCCCTTTATTTATAGTAATCTTGCCAGTTTACTGGGGCCGACTTCTCCTTCTGGGTAGGTGTCTGTTCAGTATATTATTATTAATTCTGGCCGACTTCTTCTCTTGGAGGCTAATAGCCTAATATAAATTATATTCTTGA
>ML805979.1:3301-38637 GCA_009831015.1 Picea engelmannii | reverse complement strand
CTTAACAAATTCCAATAACCAACTTTCCCGCCGATGTTCCTTGTTATAGAAGCCAACGCACATATATTTGAATTGATGTATTGTATTATGCGGAAAAGGGCGCGGGCCGGGGCTTAAGCCCCGACCCATGGTTTCATTACACACTATAGAACCGTGTGTATATATATATGCGCGTGGATTTAAAAATGCACGGGACCAAAGTTTATACATTGTATATGCCATATATATATATATTACATTTGTTATACCATAATACAATGCGCGTGCGGTTGTATATTTGCGCGGGGTTTTAACACATATGCCCACGGATTTGCATACGACCAGGAGCGCGGGGTTGGTTCCAACGGTTGGAACGACTTAACCAACTTTTGCCTTAGAGCGTGGTCCTATGCGCCATATGCCCAGGTGCCGAGGCGGTTAGGGGCTGGCACGCCCTTAACCGTCCTACGGTTTGCACCGTTGGCGCGGTTGCGCCCGGTGCTGGGTTTTTACGCTTAAAAGAGCGTGTGAGCCCGGTTCATGAAGGGGGGAGTGCGAATTGTAGAACCAGAGACATCAAGCTTGGAGAAGGAGACATCCGGGAGGCCTATATTTCTCATTTTTCGACCGTTCCAGGTGCCGAAAGAGCCCAGACAGGGGTTTTGGGACGCTGGGAAGCCATTGGAGCAGTCGGTTTGTCAGTTTGAGCATTGTAAGACATGTTTTTGAGCACTTTTTGAGCAATTAATAATAATGATCCATTGGAAGCTGGACCAGGAGATGTAGCCCATAAGAGGGGTGAACTCCTTTATCAATTGCTGTGCACATGTGTTTATGTTCAATGTTTATGCTGTTGTCTATGTGTATTTTACATAAGTAATCCTTAATTTATGTGTTGCAAATTGATCCCGTTGCTTTAAACACATAACATTTCACTTGCAATAATTATTCAAGTTTTTCAAGTCTTCTTCAATTTTAGATCATCACCGCTGCTAGGGTCAAACTACTCTCTCCTAGAATCATGGATCTGATTTCTTTGAAAGAGAACAATAACTTCAACGGATTTACTAAAAATAGAACACCCGACTTTGCCAAATCATAATCGCAACCGAAATATTCTTTACAATCATTGATCATGATCAAAATTCGACCATATGGTTGTGATAAGTCATCATGTGCATTGTTGGACACTATGTCACCCTTGCACAACAAGTCTGCTACGCAACAATAACCTACATCAAAAAACGCAGCGGATTGCGCAACAAACTAGGAAAATAGGCGTTAAACTTGACATCATATCTCACTAATAAAATAATATTTTTAGAAACTGAGAGAGGTTTTTGTATTTAAGATCGTGATAAAGAAAAAAATCTCTCTATTTCTCTAAATGCATCTCCATCTGGCCGGAATACATGTCGCAAAAACATGTCTCAGACAGGAAATCATGAAAATTGAAAAATAGGGCTCAAATATTCTTTTGAATCTCCCAAAATATGATACTTTTTTCAAATATGAGAGAGGTTTTTATTATTTGGTTTGTCATCAACAAAAAAATCTTGGGGATTTTCAAAATTCCTCTCTAGTTGGCCATAAAGTGATCTTGAAGTTGACCACTAAACTAGTCATTTGTGCAGCGTGACCTGTAGCCTGTGCAGAGGAAAATCCTATGTGCGACAACATCCACTATGTTAGCACTAGGAGTCACCTTCTGATTGAAAGGAAGGTAATCCCAGTACCCATCAAATGATATGTGAAAGTATGAGTGTTTTTTGAAAGGTTGAATGGAAAAACTCGAAATGATAATATCCTCACTCAGAAACAGGGCTAACATGTAACAACAAATAAGGTCTTGACTAATTTCAACCAGTAGTTTGGGAGTAAATGTGGATAGAAAGAAGACTTGAACGAGAGGAATATAAGAGCTACTGCAAACATCAGGTCCACAAAAGCCCAAAGGAAGAAAGTTTCTTAAAATGAGATCTTCTTGAGATTTGAAACTAAGGAGCTAAATAAACACCATGACAATAAAATGATCAAACCTCCATCATATCATTACCATAGTCATCCATATGAAGCATTCAAATATGAACATTTAGCATTAGAAGCAAATAGTCTAAAATAGGAGCTGATTTCTATTAGTCAAAAAGTCTTAAGTCCAGTACATACTAGATCAGAGTCACTTTATAAAAAATATTACAGTTTCTTGGGAGCCTTGCTCTACCATCCGAACCCATTAAAGCAATTCAACTATCTATTTATAACAAGAAAGGGAGGTAACAGCTGGAGGTAAGAGCTTGCCTCTTTTCCTTAAAAATCTCAAAACATTTATTTATTCTAACAACTAAGATAACAACCTATGCTATAAAACAGGGAAGTGTTGGTGACTAAACCCAATCATGCTTCTAACTGCTTTGATCCTCTTTTGCTGCTCAGCTCCTGTTTTTCCATGTGTCCCTTTGGAGCTTGTAGTTGTCCTCTGCACGCCAACTGCTACTTCTGTTAGTTATTTCATTATTAACTTATCCATAACTGTTGGCTTAGTCTTCCTAGATCCCTGGTGTTTGCTGGCTACTCCCTTGGGTAGAAATTCTGTGTAGCGCCCCCTAAAATGGAACAAGGAGAGAAGGCAACGCCTTGGGTAGTGCCCCTGTGCTGCATATCTGCGGCTACATTTTTCCTTTGTTGCAAAATTGAGTAGCGCATGTGTGTAAACTTTCTCTCTGTAAGATATTACGCAACGCCTGTGGGTAGTGCCTGTATGACAATTCTGCGTTCTGTAAAATATTATGCAGTGCCACCTATGTTGCGTCTGCATAAGGGTTTGTGTAGCTATGCCAAAAATGCAACGTCTTTGACTCCTGAACGTGTGTAGAGATGTTTGTGTCCTTCCATGATGACAAATCAATTTACTTAGGTGCTTTTACCACTGAGTGAAGCTAGCACTTATTCCAAAATTCATATAGATAAACACATAGAAGCCTGTATAGGTGGAAAAACTTAGTATGTGCATATCAATTAACCTTCCCAAGAAGGAACAACTCTAAAAAATGGGGTTTACCACTACCAGCTACTTTTTCATTTTAGCACATAGCCTCACACTCTTTTTGGTGGAAAGAGTGTCTCCAACTAACTCAGTAGACTTCTTCTTCTTAGCACTGGTAGGCTTATTCAGTATAGTTGTGCTCTCCTTAGCTGTTGGCTTGTCATCTTCAATGGTAGCCTCAACCAACACCTATAAATTCTTTTGGGTTACTTCATCTTGGGAATGGTTCAGTTCTGCCTTTAGCTTCCTGTTCTAAGCCTGGAAACCCCTGTTCTGTCTGTAAAGATTCTTTAGCTATTTATGAAGAGGCATAGCCTTTCTTGCTGCGAACCTTGCCAAGTCTAGGGTATGGTTGTAGCCAATCATGAGCTCATTCATCTGAGCCAAGTGGACCTTGTCTTCTGCTTTGAGATGAGCTATTTCTCTCCTTGCATCCCTAAGTTGTTTAATAAGTCTTTTGTAGGTCTAGTTTCCAAGGGGGTTGGGGACATGTTCAGTCTCAATAGACTTATTCTCGTCCTTTTCTTCCATCTATACAGGAGTTTCCTTGCATGTTTCATCAGTCTTCTCAAAACCTTTTCCTTTATGCTTCTTCTCTTGCACAACAACCTGTTCTTTATTCTTCATAGGTTTTTTACAATCCTTCACAGGGATTTCATCTTCCCTCTCCAAAAGTATTTTGGTACCTTTACCCTTGATTTTCTGTACAGGGGTTTCTTGTTTCTCTTCTACAACTTTTTCAATGCCTTTCCCTTTCTTCTTATGTATAGGGGTTTCTAGTAAAGGATGTCCTTTGAAACCCCCCTTAGGAATTGATGACCTAGTGAAAGGTCTTTTACCTTTGATTTCAACTGCTGGAGGAGGAGAGGGAAAGAGAAGCTTCTTCCCTTTTTTTGATGTCACCTTGGTAGAAGATGGAACTTCTTCTAACCCTGGTGGAGGTGGTGGTGAGAAATCTCTGTGTGGGGAAGGACAAACTTCCTCCTCAACTTCCCTGACCTGCTTATTGATCTTTGAAACATGGGCTCTGCCCTTTCTCTTCTTGCTGATCCTTGTTTTAGTACTGGTAGGTGATGAAGAGCCTACAATCTGTGATTGGGGGGTAGGTGTTGGGTCCAACTTGAAGTGAGAAGAGACCAAAAAATTCTCCCAGGAGATCTCTTTCTTTCCCAACTCTTCAGAGACACGCATCCTGATAAGTCCAGAGTGGAAAAGACTGGAGTCCACATCCTTGGATTTGGCTTGTACCCTATCTTCCATTTTACCTATACTTCTTAGCAAGTAATATGGAATATTCATCTGAACCTTACCAGTAAAATGCAACAACAACCTTATGTGGTAATGATACAGGGTGTTAAATCTCCCTTCACAACTAAAATATCTCTGTATGATTTTCAACATTCTGTCAAACTGGTCAATCAACTAATTCCTTGGAACACTCTTAGATAAATCATTGGCTTGGTATTCAGGCTTGAAAATATCTTTAACGAAAGGTGAACTCAATACCATGGCCTTGAACCAATTTTCTCCTAAAATGGGAATCTCTGTTGTAGCTGAGATGGAGGCTTCAGTCAACTCAAATTCCAAATCTTCAACTCTGGTTTTCTTGCCATCAAAATTTAGTGCAAATTGTTTTGCTACTTTTGAGTGGCATCTCTGCATGTTCTGGCAGAAAGAGAGGCATCCTGCTCTTCGAAACATTTCCCTTTCCATGGGTTGTGTGTCAAAAAGGTGCATGTCCACAGGTTCTGTTCGAACTATCTTGCCACCTTTGTGTGCTTTCTTCAACTGAGGGGTCTCCATGATTCAGAGAGAGGGTTCTCAAGAGGCTGTATGGGATGTTATTGACTAGAAAACTTCAATTCAAGTCTCAAATGCACAAGGATGGCCCTCCAAATTAACAGTGCTTAGAAAATGAATTTGGCTATGAGAAATGGACTTTCAGGCTTATACATGTTTTCAGAGCATAGACTATGAGGAAGTAATTCCGAAATGACTCTTCGTACATGATGAAAAGAAGCAAAGGATAATCAGAGAGGTTTGAGCAGCACCTTTGCGTAGCGCAACGCATACACAGAGGATAGGCTATTTCAGGCCTGTGACTTTCAAAGGCTATGACTAACCACAATAATCAGACTATGGATACGAGCGAAGATGTTTATAGGAATGCAAATATGGCTCCCATACTACCCTACAAGCTTAGCAAACTGAAACCCAAGCGCAAATCTCCTATGAAAATTAATATGCGAAGGAGGTTGCACATGATACCTGTGAAGTCAACAACTGTTGAGCTCCTTAGCGCGAACTTAGGATGAGATTGAGGAAACTTTGGCCCTGAAATCTCTCACAACATAGGATTTAGTGGACATGCGATCGTCTGACCTGAACTGACAAACTTACGCAGTGCATCACTGCTGAACTTTTCAAATTTAGAAACCATTACCAAAGATCATAAATGAAATATCTTTTGAAAGCATTTCAACCGACTCCAGGCACTGAAAACAAGGGTTAAGGTATTAGTCGTGGAAATCATGAGTTGGAGTGGGTGCATGATAATCGTGATAGGCGCTACGGAAATGCCTGCTGAGTGGGAAGCGTTCTCCAAATCAAAAAATGATTGGACAGGTGAGTGGGGATGATGAGGTATGCATCTGAGGTCATGAGTGATGAGAGAGGTGTGTCACATCAGCCTGGTCATGGGAGGTATCAACCTAGGGATGAATCACGAGAGGGGACATAAAGAATAGACCATGAGCTCATAAGGGTTTAAGGACCAAAAATTGAATTGTGGATCAGCACATGAGCTATGAATCAAAGGTTTAGTCATCCTAAGGGGCCCTATCATAAATAACATTTAATGGATGAGAAATTTATTTCAAAGAGAAAATAAGAATCTAAGGCCTTTTTTTAATTTTTCTTTTTAACAAAAAAAAACTAAGAGACCCAAGGCGATTTAGTGTGATAACACATTGCGCAACGAAATCCACTGTGCGAAGAAATCCACTGCGTGATGAAATCCACTGTGCGATGACATCCTCTGCGCGACAACATCCTATGCGCGACAACATCCACTACAGGACGAAATCCACTGCATGACAAAATCCACTACGTGATGAAATCCATTGTGTGAAGAAATCCACTACGTGACATAATCCTTTACGCGGTGAAGTGCTCTGCGCAACGCATAGAAAATTTTGCAGCGCGCAGTAGCAAATGGAAATGGAAAAAATAAATGATAATATTCCTTTTGAAACTGAACCTTGGAGATGTTAGATGATGCCAGGCATAAAAACAATATGGGTGCTAACATGCATGAATTTGCAAATTGTTGACAAACCTCTAACCTTAGCTATGAAAATCATGGTGCTAATAGGTGGCTCCAACGAGAATGCTATCCTCTCTGCGAGGTAGCAAAGAACAGTAGACCAGGTGCCTATCCATTGGGATGCTCCCAAAATCAACTTTCCAACTGTAACTTGTAATCTGCATCCACTGAAAACCCAAAGCTGTATATGCTCCAATCTAAAATATGAAACTAAGCTGAAAATGAAAATTGCAGCTTACTAAAATAAATTCTCGTAGTACTGAGCTTATTTGCACTCCTACCTACCCTAACTGCTGAAAAAGATGCCAATCAAGTGAAATCAAAATTCCAATGAAACCATGCAAGCACATTATCCACTTTTTTCTTTCTTTGCACATGCTTGCTCCAAAGCCTGTTTACTGATAAGTCATTCAAAAATTTATCTATAAATTCAAATCTCAAAAAATTAAAAACATTGGGATTGTTTGTCGCCTCCAACAAAACTGCAAATGGATCCTCCATAACATACATAAAACAACAATCACATTTCACCCCTTCCACTGCATCCTTGTTTTCATGTAATTCAACCTGTTGATTACCACAAATGGCTGAAAAATATGTTGAGATGGTTGGAAATAACAATATTCTGAATAAGAAGACAGTGCTGGATAAAATGAAACCCCTAGTGGCAAGAAATCCATATCTAACACTGTTGTTGATTGACCATCATATTTATTTCCAAGCTGGTAGTTGATCACAGGCTGCAAATCTGAACTAAAATAACCTTCCATGTAATGAACAACAGGGTCATTAAAAGTATGAGAATGTTGTTGGTCCTCTTCACTAATAACATTTTTCTCATGTAAAACAATGTCACTGTGAATGCAGTTAGACTTCACTGCTTCCTTTGTTATCTCATGATTTACTTTCAACAATTCAGAGGAAGAAAAACATAATGGAAGACAGTTTTCATTTGCAAGTTTACTGCTTTCTTCATATTTCAACATCATGCCTGGAGGATTTCTGATTTGAAACAATATAAACATTTTGCTTCAACAATTTGAAAGAAGCAAAACACAATGGCAAAGTTCTTTCACCCAATTCAAAACCTTATTTATTTTCTTCAATGTTGTCATATGCACATTTTTCAATTTCTTTGGATTGTTGAACATACTTATTTTCAGATTCATCTTCGACCAATGGATGCAATTTTGAACTGACAAGACCTTTTACATAACAAGTAACAGGGTTATCAAACACATGAGAATATTGCTGCAATTTCTTGTCAATTTGTTCCAGTGAAATAGTGTGATTTGGCATCAACACACATTCCTTTGCTTCAGTGATGATCTTAGAATTTTCTTTCAACAATTTAAATGAAGAAAAGCACAAATGTAAATAATTTCCTTCAGCCGATTCAATACTTTCTTCTTTGTAACTATGATATGTAGGTTGATTTCTCTCATTACACTGCTGAAAAGGAACATTTTCTGATAGAGAACATGCAATTGTTTGTTCTAGGAAGTCAACACCATAATCATCATTATATTCATCATATATAGGCAAATCAACAACATCCGCAATGTCATCTAACAAGAAAAATATTGGGACATCAACCTGCTCTTCAACAAGCTGATTTGCAAATTCATTTTCTTGTTTGTCTACAAATGAATACATAAAACAATCAACCCCGTGCTTATGATGAGATGGATCAAAAGCTAAATTAGCACCTTCCTTTTCAATAAGTCAAATATAATCATTTGCAAAATCATCAACATTTAAAGCTTCAAGAGGACATATGATATTATTAACCCTCTTCTCAAGATTCAAATCAACTATTTTTTGTTCATATTCACTGTCATGTTCTTTAGCATCCAACTCCTCATTTCAAATCTGTTTACATGCTTGAATATTGTGTTGAATCTCCTGAGCATCATTAAAAATTTGTTGTAAGGACTTAGATCTTCTTTCCATCAGAAGGAAAGACAAATATGGATGAAATGTTGTTGCATAATGGAGCATGGCAATAGCTTCAGTGGGTTGAATTTCGTTAGGGAGTTTATAATAAGGACTAGCAAACCTCCTATTGAAATTTTAGATGGTTTCATCTTTCATTCTTCTCATGGAATAAAACTCTGAAAGGAGTAGATCCCATGACTTTCTCTCACCCCAAAATCTATGGAAAGCTTCCCTCAATTCATCCCACGAGCTAATCGATTGAGGCTACAAATGTCTGAACCATGCTTTGACATCTCCTTGTAAGGACTGAGAAAAGGCCCTCATAGACACATCATCATGTTCAATCTCAAAAAGTTTTATAAAATGCTCAAAGACCTGAATATGTTTTTCAGCTAACTTTCCATCGAGCTCTCCATCGAACCGAGGAAGGTACTTATAATGTTTCAGAGGAAAGTCATGAAGGATGGAAGGAAATTTAAGAGGACTGTATCTTTCTTGAATCTTAGAGGGTGTAGGATTAAGAATAGAAGGTACAAGATCAACTTTGGTTTCATTAAGCTCACAAGAATGATCATGAACATCATATGGATCAGAGGAAGGAGCTTGGTGAATATCGATTATACAAGAAGGAGGTATACCTACAATTTTCCATGGAGGATATACAAGGGTAGATCTTTGGGCTTCATTTGAATGCAGTAAGTGAATAAATATTCTTTTGAAAAACTCAGGAAAGGACAAGAAGATATTGATAAAACATAAAACTACTTCTTGGACTAAACCTAAGCTCGAGTACTTGATTTTTCCATACTGCCCTTCCATATCTCTATCAACAGGTCTCGTTCTCCAGTGGAGTCTTTGAATCGCATTTGAAGCTTGATTGGAGTCGCCATGAAAACTTTAGCTCTGGATTCTTCTGCCAGTGGAATCACCTTCAACTGATTTTCTGATGTGTGGAGCCACCGTGAAAACTTTAGCTTTGGATTATTCTGCCAGTGGAATCACCTTCAACTGATTTTTTGATGTGTGGAGTCGCTAGAGAAGAGATATAGCCAATATGTGCCTAAGTGTCTGCTGCTCTCAGACCTCAGAACTCAACCATGTCATTCTTTCCCAGGGAAAATTTTCAATTTCGTCCTCGAAAACGACGCCAAAATGTTAACACTCTGTAAATTTGTTTGGCTAATAAAACAAATGACAGAGGTGATTGTTTCAACCAACTTTAAATTGTATTATGACCTATACAACCAGAGAGGTAAATGCACATAGGTCAGATTCTGCAATAGGTCAAGTTTATTTTTGTTTTAAAAGGGATGGTAGGACAAGCAGGAGAGAAAGTACCATTGGGAAATCGAGTAAATTTAAGAAGACGATAAAAACAAATGACTTAGTGACTGAACTTGAGAGGATAAAGGCTAAGTAAGCAAAAATCTTTCAGTTTAAAATCATTGTGTGTGGTGGGAGAAAAACACATGAAGCAACTCGGAGCACTGTTGGGGATGAATTTCGAAGTTAAGTTACAGATATGAATATAAAGAGCACACGAAAGCACATACACAAAGAAAGAATAAAATACATCAGACTGCCACTGTTAGAATCTTTTCATCAAAGCTTCAGGACTTTTGCATTAAGTTTCAATCGAATAAAAAAAACTACAATCAATAGTCACTGTCTACACTGTTTTGCCAACCAAGCCATTTTGCATGAAAATGATCCCCATATATATAAAAGTAATGTCACCGTTGGCTGCTAGGGTCAAACTACTCTCTCCTAGTATCATGGATCTGATTTCTTTGAAAGAGAACAATAACTTCAATGGATTTACTAAAACTAAAACATCCGACTTTGCCAAATCATAATCGTAACCGAAATATTCTTTACAATCATTGATCATGATCAAAATTTGACCATATGGTTGTGATAAGTCATCATTTGCATTGATGGACACTCTATCACCCCTGCACAACAAGTCTGCTATGCAACAGTACCCTACAACAAAAAACACAGCGGATTGCGCAACAAACTAGAAAAATAGGCGTTAAAGATCACATCATATCTCACTAATAAAAAAATATTTTTCGAAATTGAGAATTTTTTTTGTAGTTAAGATCGTTATGAAGAACGAAACTCTCTCGGTTTCTTGAAATTCATCTCCATCTGGACGCAATAGGTGTCGCAAAAACATGTTTCGGACAGGAAATCATGAAAACTGAAAAATAAGGCTCAAAGATTCCTTTTAATATCCCAAAATATGAAACGTTTTCCAAATCTGAGAGAGGTTTTTATTATTTGGTTTGTCATAAACAAAAAACTCTCAGGGTTTTTAAAAATTCTTCTCCAATGGTCATAAAGTGATCTTGAAGTTAACCACTAAACGAGTCATTTGCGCAGTGCGACCTGTAGCCTATGCGCAGGACAATCCTCTGCGCGACAACCCACTGCACGATGAAATCCACTGCGTGAAACAATCCATTGCATGATGAAATCCACTGCACGATGACATCCTCTGCGTGACAACATCTTATGCGTGACAACATCAACTGCGCAACGAAATCCATTCTGCGACAAAATCCACTGCACGACGAAATCAACTGCACGATGACATCCACTGCGCGATGACATCCTTTGCGTGACAACATCCTATGCGCGACAACATTCACTACGCGATGAAATCCACTGCGCGACAGAATCCACTACGTGATGAAATCCACTGTGTGATGAAATCCACTGCACGACAGAATCCTTTGCATGGTGAAGTGCTTTGCGCAATGTGTAGATTCTTTTGGAGTGCGCAGTTGCAAATGGAAATGTAAAAAATAAATGATTAGCTTCCTTTTGAAACTGACCCTTGGAGATGTTATATGATGTCAGGCATAAAAACAATATGGGTGCTAAGAGGCATGACTTTGTAAATTGTTGACAAACCTCTATTGTTAGCTATGAAAATCATGGTGCTAACATAGAGATAAGAGAACCTCCCAACTTTCATGGTGTAAATGATTTAGAGGAATTCCTAACAAGATATGAAGAGGAAGTGTTAGAAAATCAGAATCTCTTAGCTTTGGATATAACACTCAAGGAAACACCTACAAGCTGGTGGCATGCACACAAAGAGACAGTCAAGGGCTGGTACCAATGTAAACAGTTACTACGCATAAGATTTGGTGCAGAATAGGGAAGCAACCAACTGCAGAGATATCATGGATAGGGGACACCAACATAACACTTAGAAAAGTGCAGAACATTATGGAGAATGACACCACCAGAATAATGGTCTCATCACTTTATTCACACATTGGAAGGTATTCCAACAAACTGGTATGTAGACTAGGAACTGGGCAGAGGCACTGCAGAATGGACAACATTGCAAAAAAAAATTACAGTCACTTTCTCATGTGAACATGAGAACCTCAACATTGATTCAACACTCAAACAAATTAGAGGGGTGATATTCATTAAGGAACCATAAGTTGAACTTATGAAAAAATACCAGTAAGAGAACAAACAGACAGTAAAGGAACTACTGTCATGCTACCATGTGCAAGAAGAAGCACAAGATGGAGATGACCCGCACAACATTCAGATTAGAGAATTTGAAGGTGAAAGAGAGGTGGAAGGTCCACCTATGGAATCAAAAGTGTTTGTTGCACCGATCAAGGTGAAGAAATTCAACATTGGAACAACTGAGAATCCCAAAATGACAAGCATTGGAGACTATTGGGATGAGAAAACAATAGAAATCATAACAAAGTTACTGCGCGAGTACAATGACCTTTTCCCAACAACCTTTATAGATATGAAAGGCATAGGAGGATAAGTAGTAGATATGAATATACCTCTCAAACCTAAGGCTAGATCAGTCTGACAAGATCAATCCGACAACGACTATATAGACTGAACCCAATATACAAGAAAAAAGTAAAAGCATAAATTGACAGAATGTTGGAGGATGGAATCATCAAACCAGTGGAGGAATCTGAATGGGTAAGCCCTATAGTAGTTCAAGAGAAGAAGCAGGGAGGGATAAGGATCTATGTATATCTCAGGAAATTGAACGATGCTTTCCTATATGACCCTTTTCCCACCACTTTCACAGATGAGGTATTAGAGAATGTAGGAGGCCAAGAAACATATTCACAGATGGATTCTCAGGATAACATTAGATCAAAATAGCCTAAAAAGACAGGTATAAGACTACCTTTGCCACATAATGGAGATCCTACCAATACACAACCATGCCTTTTGGACTGAAGAATGCACCAACAATATTTTCCAGAGTAATCATAGCTGCATTCAAAGAATTCATCCATCAGTTTTTAGAAGTATATATGGATGATTGGACAATCTACAGTCTGTTGAAAGATCATTTAGAGGTATTAAGGGTGATGTTGGAAAGATGTAGGCAGTGTCAAATATCATTAAATATCAAGAAGTGCATCTTTGGGACACCTTTTGGGATACTATTGGGCCATATAGTGTGCAAACAAGGCTTGATAGTAGATCCTGCCAAGATTGCAGTGATTGTCAATTTACCACCACCAAAATCAATATGCTAGTTGAGAGAAACATTGGGACATACATGCTACTACAGGAAATTCATAAAAGGGTATGCATAGATCATTGCGTCGGTGGAGAAACTACTCAATAAAGATATCATATTTAAGTGGAATGAGGACTCTCAATGAGGTTTGGACACCCTAAAAGAAAAAATGGTCACATCACCTATACTAGTATTCCCATATTGTGAAAAGACATTTCATGTGCATGTAGATGTATCAACGATAACACTTGGAGCTATTCTAGCGCATCCAGGAGCAGGAGAGTTAGGCCATCCTATAAAATTTGGAAGCAAAAAATTGTTAGAGTCAGAGCAGAACTACAATACTACAGAAAGAGAAGGATTATAATTGGTATATGCACTGCAGAAGTTCAGACACTATCTACTTGGGAAACACTTTAAAATGTTCATAGATCATTCTGCCCTCAAATACCTAGTCAATAAGCCAATGTTGTGGGGGCGGGGGGGGGGGATTTTTAGATGGTTACTGTTGTTCCAGAAGT
Organism: Picea engelmannii; assembly: GCA_009831015.1. NCBI lineage: Eukaryota > Viridiplantae > Streptophyta > Pinopsida > Pinales > Pinaceae > Picea > Picea engelmannii. The sequence continues at coordinate 25,294 of ML805979.1, read as the reverse complement.
TTGACTTTGAAGGGATAGTCAAACTAGGGAAGTTGAATGCAGGACCTGGTCACTTGTCAAGGATCACCAATGGAGAAGAACCTACGAATTTAGAGGACATCTTCCCTGATGCACAATTATTTTCAGTCCAAGTAGCCGATGAATATTTTTCTGACATCATTCAATACTTGAGTACAAGGACCGTGCCACAAGAATTCAACACTACGCACAAGAAAAATCCGGTAGTCAGAGCTGCAGACTATCAATTGATTGTAGGACACTTATACAAGATGGGCACAGACTGCATTTTGAAAATATGCGTACTAGAACATGAGAGGCCTAGGATTCTAACAGAGGCCCATGAGGGAATAGCTAGAGGACATTCTGCAGGAAAAGCTACCGTGCAGAAGGTATTGCGCGTAGGACTATGGCATCCGACCATTCATAGAGATTCAAAGGACTACTGTCGGAGATGTGATGTATGTCAGAGGGTTGAAAAACCTAATAGATGGGATGAGATGCCCCTAAGACCACAAGTAACCTTGCAAGTATTCAAAAAATGGGCAATCGATTTTTTGGGACCAATTAATCCACCAACAAAGAGGTTAAGAGCAAGATATATCATTACTGCGACATAGTACTTAACAAGACGGGAAGAAGTAGCACCAGTAAAAGATTATAGCGCAAGGACAACAACACACTTCCTGTTTGAGAAAGTGATCACTAGATTTGGATGCCCAAGTATTTTGATGAGTGACCAAGGCACTCAATTAATCAATAGTACCATCAAGGCTATGACTAATGAGTTTGAAGTCTATCATCAAAAGAGTACACCATATCACCCTCAAGAAAATGGAACACTGGAAGTCTTTAATAAGATCTTAGAGAATGCACTGCCAAAAATATTCAATGTCAACAGGGACGATTAGGACTTGAAGATACCAACAATATTATGGGTATACAAGACTATATGCAAAAACTTGACAGGGCACACACCATTCAAGTTGGTGTATGGACAAGAAACAATGGTGCCATTAGAATTTTTGGTACCTAGTCTGCATGTAGCAACAATCAATAACATGACAGAACGAGGCACAATACAAGAAAGGATAAGTCAGCTGATGGTGATGGAAGAAGATAGGATTCTAGCAGGTTTTCACCAAGAAGTACACAAAGCAAGGGACAAAGCTTGGCATGACAAACATATTAAAAGGAAGAGTTTCAAGGAAGGAGACCTAGTCTTGGTGTATGACAGTAAATTTCTTCAGCACCTAGGAAAATTCAGAATGCATTGGTTGGGACCATATGAAGTGAATACTATCACAGATGGGGGAGTTGTACAGTTGAAAGATCTAGGAGGTACAAAACTTAGAGGAATGTTCAATGCGAGTCGACTGAAACTATATAGGGACAATCGACCCACTAGTACTTAGGAAGTTACCACACAATAAATAGATATGTATATAGGGAAAAAAAAATACTACGCCAGACATCAATATACTGTACGCAACAACATAGGGGTTACTGTGCCAGACATCAGAAGACAACGTGCAACAAAAATGGACTTAACGCGATGAAAAGAAAAATTCCATGCGCAATGCCGAAATGAAATACCGCACACTTGGAAAACTCAACGCGCTGGAAAAAGGACCAATGGTCATAAAAAGGTGGAAACTTGAAAAATGGCGGTTACGATGGAAAGGTGCCAACTGGCAGCAATTATGGGAAAAAGGCAGAAATTTGAAAAACGACGGCTATGATAAAGGCGCCAACTGGCAGTAATTATGAAATTCAATGCAAAAGTATGAAGAAAGCACCATTACATTAATCAATGATTGGGGAAGCTTCTCCAACAAGCTTTGTCACTAGCCTATATAAAGGGGAATGTGGGAAACACAAGACCTATTGTGAATTTGTGGAATTACAGAGAGAGAGAGAGCACGCAGAGCCGAAGTTCGGTAACACAGGCGAACCAATGAAGAGTCATTCATAAAAAACCAACCATTACCCATGATGGAACCACAAAATATGGGTGCGCTGAGCCAAGCAGGGAGTAAAACACGGAGTAGCAGGGTACCACATGAAGCAACAGAGCCCGAACAAGAAACCAAATAACCCGAGGAATTCGTTGACGTCGACACAATTCCGTTGCCGGTTGAAGAACCAATAGAGACTACACCAGTGGTGGAGGAAAGACAAGAGCCAACCGTGTCGGCCATGGAAATCGACTCGACCAACAACGTGTAGGGACATCCCGCACACAACAGAGGAAACCCACTAGATACTGCAGTGGCCGAAGGGGTCCCGCAAGTAAATGGCCACTCTACTACGCAGACAGAAGAGACAGTACCCACAAACACTAGAGTTGTAACCGCGTAACAACAAGAGGGTCTGGTTGAGGATATCACTGGCCATCTAGACTCCGATATAGAAAGAAGATTGATGGAGGCAGGTTCCTCTAGCCAACAGACAGGGTGGAAGGGAATACAACCTATGGCACGATCTCCGCGTAAGCATCCATATGCTGCAATCGTGCTCCCACGCATTCCAGAAGGAGTGAAAACCACGCCAACACTTCTAGGTTGCATGGAGAAACTGAGATACTCGGACCACGATGTGGCCGATGAGGGAAAATTTCCCTAAATTTGCACAACATGTTTATTTGGACACTATAGGGATAGGACCCCTTGGTGATCCCATCCTACAACCAAAGCCATGGGCAGTTGGTCTACCAAACATAAACATTCTCAATCTGGTGGAGATTCCCCACTTTGGAAGGGGGAAGAAGGTGAACAATTGCATCAAGCAGTTAATAGCGATCCTACATGGAGGATTCCTCTAGATGGAGCAACCCATCTCCATAGATGTGGAGCTAATCACAACGATCACAAGACTGCCATCAATGGGTGAGAACCCCGCGCAGTACCTGGATGAAAAAACCAGGGAGAAGGCATTGGCATAAGAAATGAAAATGACATATGGCACAGAGAGGGGGTCACATGGTATAATCGTCAAGAGAATTAGCGATGCCGCGACACGCATGGCCACTAAGATCATGGCTTGCAAACTATTCTGAAAGTGTCGCAAGGAAGAAGTCCTTTCTAGGATCATCGCAGCTGCAATGCAATGTGAAAATGACATGTCGCTCAGCTAGGCCCCCTACCTGTTAAACCTATCATGGAGGATTGCAAAGACGTGCATGGCCTCAACATAGAGTTACACTACTCGTGGCTACTCATGATGATTGCCCTGATGGGGTGGAAGGAGCCCCCATATTCATACTTTTACAGCAGGATAGGTCGGTGCTGCGCAACATGATACATGTCGTTGGGGAGCAACCCCGACCCTGATCACAAAACCAAGAACACAAGTACCTTTTTTAGGTACTTCACTGAGATACAGGAGAGAATCGCCAACACTTAGCGAATAACCCTGGAGGTAGTCACACAGTTCAAGGACGTTTCTAGCTTTAAGGCGTCCAAGCATAATATGTCTATTCGAGCACGCAGGTACCCAAGCAAGGAGTGGCTCCAAATGAGATACTGCATCACAGAGGATGACGTAGATATGTCTATGAGGGATTTTCCCGACGATTGGAAGATCCCAGTCTTAGATTAATAAGCACAGACCTGGATGTAGGGCAGGCCAAGACACCTGCAGGAGATAAAGTTGCGCCCAAAAATTCCAAGCCAACATTGAAGACGATGCATCAAAATAAAGGAGGCGCAACAAAGAAGGATGCACATACAACAAAGAAGGAGGTGCAGGCAGGAAATAAGGACACTGCTTCGCAACAAAAAGAGAAAGGAACAGGGGATACAGGAACATAGGGAACCCCCTCAACATCCTCCCCCTAAGAACCAGGGCCGCTTAAGTGACCAATTTCATAGTCAGGAGGAACGCACAAGAAGGAAAAGGCGCAGAAAGAGTCGTCTGAATATACAATCACAAAGGACGATGCAAACCTTGTGGCTAAGAAGGTGCAATATTGTGTCGCAGAAGACATGGAAGAAGAAAAGAATCAAAGGAGGCAGATACAAGACGACCTGACTAGCATAAGACATTTCCTTGAGAAAATTAGGGCCGCGCAGAGGTCGGAAAGGGGAAAAAAATCCATCCTCAAGGGAGAAACAACAACATCGACAAGGACTACACCACAAACTGAACATACGGTTTACACAACTGCGCAGGTGAGTCTGACATTCGAGGTAACCAGTGACATGCTGCATATGCCACTGAAAGATGTAGCACAGGTCGAGATGGTATTGGATAAGATAACACCAAAGGCGCTCTATAGACTCTAAGTTAGCATCGTGCCGGAGGTGCAGTCACGCGCGAGGATAGATGCAGTCGAACTGCAGGGAATCAAGAATGACAAGGAAGAATTGGAGCTCGTGGTCGAACAAGTAAAGCTTGAGACCAAAAACGAAAAGGAGCGCATGAATAAACTTGAACAGGGGTGACAACAATATAAAACCACCTTCTGGATAGCGTGCAGGCCAAGAGTCCAATGACATAGGAAAAACTCAATCAGATTTACCAAACTATAGACCATTATAGGCAACAGATTGAGGAACCGAAGGAGAAGCTGACTCCGATGACTCCACTAGAGGTTAGGGAGAAACATAAATCATAGGATGCACTCCAACTAACAGAGTTGGAGAAATAAGTTAACACAGTCGCATAACTGTTTGACAAAACAATGCAACTCTGGACATCACTGGAGGAGGATGAGAAGTTCCAGCAGTGGGATCAACTAGAAGGGATGATAAGTGTTGAAATCCAGGACCTCAAGCAGAGGCAGAAGATGACGGGCATCAGTAAGCGTTTAAAAGGAATATAGGACATGAAGAGATTACAGGTCGAACTGAAGACGGTGCATGAACCCACATAGGAGAGATAGGAGTAGATGGAACCCCTCTAATAGCAAGCAACAGAGATGATTGCAAAGCTGGAGGTAGAGAAGAAGAACATGGCCCAGACACAGGTGGAGTGCACAACCATAGTTCAGGAGGAAGTTACAACGCAGAACTTAGAAGCGCTTACAGAAAAGGTCGCGCAAGTCCAGACACAAGGGATGGGACTGACAGGCAAGTTCCATAGTCTAGCAGAGGCTATCAAAGGGGTGTGCAGTCCTTAGGTGGCTCTAGATGAGCCACATATTAGTATTGGGGGGTTGTTGGGTGGAGGCCCATTATGGAATAAAGAATAATTTTGGAGAATACAACACAAGACAACTGGAGGGAAAAGTAGCATGTGTAAGGCAAACAACAATGCAAAGGAGGAAAGCATGCGAGGAACGCATGCAAGAAGACCTAACCATGCTAGGGTTAGGGTTTTGGTAAGAATATGTAATGGCTAGTAAGCCAAGAACATGTATAAATAGGTACCTAGGAGGTCTAGGTAGGGGTTCGATTATGCTCGGTCGGGAGTTCTGTTGTTCTGAGGTTCGGAGTTGGATTCCATGTGTCATAATGTTACTCTGATCTATTTTTGTAAGCTATTGACCTGAGGAGAGGGATTGAGGTAGATATTTAGGGTTATATCGCAGGCTGAGGAGCCTAGTGCGATATAGTCTGCCTCATTGTAAGATCTCGACCTGTGTTGATGGAGAGTTGTAAGGTGCAAGGTGTTGTAGTGTTGGAACTAAAATAATAAAAGAGAAGAATAACCAGACCTTTGTGGATGTAGCCCAGGAGGGGTGAACCACTGTATACCCTGCATTATGTGACTAAATGTTATGTATCTTCTTTGGTGTTGATGATTAGATGTTAGATAAATGAATGAATGAATTAGTTAGATCTGATATTTTACATGCACGAGTAAGAATGAAAGTATAATAAATCTAGATGTATGAGCTAGTAAATGAATGAATATCACAGAGGATGCAATCAGATATCCCCACTCAGTCCTAGGCTGCAAGAATTTGAGCGTTGCAACCACCTATAGAACTATCTCGGGTGATATTGTGCAGTGCATCCCATGCACTGTGTTGCCTTCTAGTTTACCAGGAGGGCCGATAGTTTTAAGGAGGGTTTTGTTGGAAACCAAGTGGACCCAAACTTGGGTCAGCCCAAGAAGGATAGCTAGGATGAAGTAGAACCAACATAGAGGTAGCTTATGAACTGGAGTTTCCATAGGGTAGCAAGATTCATGGTGTTTTCCATGTGGCATGCCTCAAGAAGGCACGTGGACCACATGTTACTGCTTCCACTGAGTTACCACCACTGGATCAGAGGAGACTCATGATACTAACTCCCAAGGAGGTTTTAGACGTCTGGGAAAGGAGAATGATGAGCAGAGTGATAAGGGAATACCATGTTAGGTGGAGGGATTGGCTAGTAGGGGATGCCACGTGGGAGAGTGAGCAAATTTTGCAGCATTCTGGTTTGTGGTTGCTTGATTGGAAAGCAATCTCGGGAAGGGAGGACTATGATGTCCCTTTTCAAGTGATCACTCTAGATGGATGGTGTAGTATCCTAGAAGACTCCATTAGGATATAGAAAACAAAGAAAAGGGGGTCAAGGTGGTTATTGGATGTCACTTAGGCCTAAAATGTTATATTTCTAAAGTGACATTAAGTAATTAATTAAAAATGTGTTTTGAGTGACTTGAGTTTAAAAAATCACTTAACTTTATTAAAAGGGCTCAAGGGTCCAAAAAGGGTCAACGAGGAAATAAAAGGAGAATGAGGGCAACCTCTCTAATTATGAATTAGTTGTTTTCTAAAAATGAAATTGAGAGAGTTACTATGGCTTTGGCTCTTGGGACAAAAAACCCTAGAGGAGTTTGGTATTGGGTTCGGTTGTGAAACTATCCACCCTAGTCGATCGTAGAGAAGGGATCACTCATATTTATTCATTGAGCTTTAGCGTGGCTAAATATTTCATCATTTGGTAGCTGCGTTTTCATAGTAGGAGTCGATTTGAGCTTGAGGAGGTCAAACTGAGTTGTGGGGATGTATTTCTTGTGTTGGGGAAGTCATTTTTTTTCATTGAGGTTGATTTCCCATCTTGTTGGGTGAGTTTATTAGCAGAGGGGTTGAGTTTGAGTGTGTTGGGAGAAATACTACCTTGTTGGACTGAGTTCCTTTGGTGTGGTTCGAGTTTGTTGTTGGTGGTGCCATATTCCTCTTGCAATGGTCATGTATACTTAGAAAAAGGGTGTAAGATTTCATTAGAGGCCGTAACCCTGCTTGGAGAGACCATTATGTATATCCTACAATAGTTTGAAGGGGTTTTCCCTCATCCCCTCTGATATCCTCGGCAAATTGAGTCACATATTAACTGGTTCGTGGGTTTTGGAAGAGGTTAAGGCAACACATGTAATCACTGCCCAAGAATACAACTACATGTCAGAGAACTCCATATGTATCATATATCTTATGGTTGTTGTAGGTTGCTATTACAATAGATTTAAATTGCTTAGCACCGTGCATCTACACATCCAACGAACTCTTCCCTTATTACTCAAACTGTGATCAATTACGCATGTTTGGCTTCCTTGGCCAAATTCTCTGCATCTTCTTCTGCATCTTTGTATATGAAACATCCCATCTGCACCAAGAACTATGCCTCCAAACTTCCTTTCCCCATTACTTCACCACCCATTCTTTCTACTTCACCTACCTATCTATGCCTTGGAATGGTTAGGATTCACCCTCAACCATACTTCCCAAGACCAAAGAAACTCCCATGTCCAAGTAATATATTCATGCTACAATCTGTTTGTCTGCACTATCCTCCAAATCAAGGCAATTCCTCAAATCACCTCCTTCCTATCAAGTCACCTTTCCGCAACTCAACATTTGCAATGAGTGTGGCCAACACACTCACACTCCTCAAAATGTCCCAACGAACTGTCCAAAGTGCTCCAAGTAGAATGAGTCACCTCAAAGAACTTTCATGCCTTAGGCATGTTTGAAAAAATACTCCCAGCAACCTCAACCAATGACCAGGCTAGATCTTTGAGTCATCACACAATCATTCGCAAGTCATCAAGGTACACTCTGTCTCATCCAATGATGAAAGGCGAGTGAACCACCCAAGTCACTTGGTCTACGTTCTTTCCATTCAAGTTGATTGCCAACAATTCTTGGTCAACTTCTCTTCTAATTCCATCCCTCTCCTAGAATGAAACTTCCTTACACCTCTTTCAAGCGTCCAAACTCTGGCATTGTTTTCGTGAATCTCAAGTCATCGCACGACCCAACAATCTGGCTAAGGCACCAACACACTAGAGTACCTCATCCAACCTCTCAAACTTGGCACATCGAGTCCTCGATGCCTACTTCACTTCAACGACCTGTCCAATGTGCCTCATCAAAGAGTTAGGGAACTTCCTCAAGCTACCTCCATGGCTACATCCAAATCTACCTAAGTCCACCACATGACTCGTCCAAGTAGGTCACCTCAAGCTCTTCACACATTCACCAAAGTCAAGGTGTCCCAATTGCTACATGAGCTCATTGTGGAAATGGATTACACTTGAACCACCATGTCATCCAACTTTCCTTCAAAGAACTCATCGCAACACTTAGGAAATGTAAGAACTAAAAACCAACCATACCTTACTAATGACATTCTTGGTTGCACCCATGGTTCAAGTTTGTTGTCCTTGACCTTCACTTGCCCAAGCCATCAACTCTCGACATGAAATCCCCTCAATCTTCATGTATAGATCCACAAACCTACATAACACCTTTGTTGCAATACAAGGATGAGTCCATTCATCCACTTCAGAAATACGTCCAGGTCCCAAACTTCTCATGTAACCAACCAAAATCATCTCCAATGTCCCGCCATCTCCCGCACCTTAACTGATTCCATTTCAAGGCACCATATACACACCCCTTGACTATCAAGTCATACTGTTGTTATCTAACTTGCATGACTCTACAAAGAGTCACCTCATCGAAAGGTTGTGGTTCACACACTCATCCAATAACCCAACTCAACTCAACTGTTGTTCTCGGTGATGAACGACACGAAGATGTCATGATGGAAATGTGCCCAACCAACTGCTTTGTTGTGAAGCTGCTCTAGGTCACCCTAGGTCGTCCAACACAACCAAGTGCTTCAACTTGTTGCAACCCAAAATTGATCCCCTTTGCGATCACCCTCTACGATCACTTCTGCAATCACTTATGCAGTTAGATCTACAACAAGTCCTGCGACAAGTCTTGCATTCGTCTAGATTCCCAAAGTGGTCAGTTCACCCATTGAACTTTGCGCCTGGTCTCTTCAAGGTGTGCACAACAGGTTCGACACTTAATTCCATTGCAAACCAAATCAACCAAGTCTACGCCCAGATTATCTCTATGAAAGGTCAGTCCACCTTACAAAACCTTCACCAAGTTTATGCCCAAACTTCCTTTGTGATCAATTATGCAATAATTCATGCGATGAGTTTTGCGATAACCCACCCTATCTAAGTGCTTCATTTCACTACAAATTCTAGTCTTAGTATACAGGGTGTGTTCTTAGATCAAACTATGACCACCATGTGAACCAAAACCTCTGTTGTAAGTCTGATGTAATTCCTTTGGGATGAACCAGTTCACTCCACCAAATTGTTCACCAAGTCTGTGAATGTTCCCATTGAATCGTCTCCGCAACAAATTGTCTCCTTGTTGCTCTTTATCAACACTATCACCACCACAATAGTATAGCATGAATCAATATTGAATACCATCTATCATCGAGACAATGGTGAATAACTTACTAACTGACTTGAAAATGAAAAAGGCTTGTGTGTACAAATTTGCAAGTGAAATAGCTATATGATTTAGGAAATTGGATCAAGTTGCAAACACACAAACTTAATGATTTTTTTTTTACTTAATATGAGCAGCATCAACAATCATAAACAACCATAAAAAACAATCACATAACACAACAAAATGATAAAGGAGTTCACCCCTCTCGTGGGATACATCTCTTGGTCTAGCTTACAATGGATTATTTTCATTAATGCTCAAAGTGTCAAAATCAATTATTTACAATGTTCAGAATGCAAAATAGGTGGCTTCAATGACTCCACAACATCCAAAACCCCCTAGTTGGGCTCTTACTACAATTGGTTTGGCCAAAAACTGAGAAAAATACAACTCAAGATGTTTTTCTCCAATAGCTTGTTGTCTCTGGTTCTCCAAATCACACCTGCGTGTGAATAATCCAACCCCTGTGTGTTTCTCATGCCAAAATCTAGCACCATGCACCATTCTGGAGGTCAGGCAAAATTGGTGCACCGTTAGGGGGCATAACACCTAAACTGACAAAGGTGTCAGTTGCATGGGCCATGTGGCCAAGTGCTAACCTACTTTCCCACTGTTATTAGACAAATCAATAAGTGCAGACACAAACAAATCTCCCTAGTATCACCCTGAAACTAGAACAAAACAAGACATAATATAAAACTTTCCCTAAGATTTAATTATCAAGCATACTAACTAACAAGAGATAGATGACATACCTTTTAAACGTCGTTGTTCCTTGCTAGTGTCATCCTCGCTCCATTCCAAGGCTTATGGGATGATGAACCTGTAAAAAGACACAAGCCAATGAAGTGAAAGAAGCAACGTATACTCAACAAAACCTATGTATGTGATCAAGGAGTCATACAATAAAATAAGACCAATTTAATGGGAAAGAAATATATCACTGTATTAAATATATGAAAATGAGAATACAACCAATGCCTTGATGTTGTAAGGTCCCTTCCAACAGTTTCTTGCTTCCCACACACTTCTTGCTCCATGGATTCTGAGACCAACAATCTATCTTGAGAAAGCAAATCTCAAAGCCAACAAAAATTACTCAAGCTCACACCAAAAGCTAGCCAACTAACTTTTCCCATGAGAACTCTTCTCCTTTTATAAGATAAAAAGGATAGGGTGAGGAGGTTAGGATGATCCCATGAGACCAGGGACGCGGCTCAGATCCAAACTGATCATAGGCCACCTCACCCTTGAAGCTTCTATTATAAAAAATTCGAGAAATTCCTCTTTTTCCTTCGTACAAAAATCGTCGCACCCTTAACACTGAGAAAACTGCGACGACGTCACCAACCGCTGTGGTGGAACCTGTGATGATCATAGATCATTTCTCTCTTAACACTAAGCAAGGTGTGATGATCCCTTTTTCTAAGGTTTTTGACAAAGGAAAAGTATAATTTCATTTCTCTGGAAAAAGTATCTTCATTTTTCTTCATGGATTAAGGCAATTGATCTTTCTAAAGACAAGGGATAGGTTTACATCATTAACGGTCATAGTGGTGATGAAAATAATGTGTAACGATGACCCCCCCAAAGTATGAAGTTAGAACATAGTGATAACTGAAATACTTTGTCGAGTGTGTGTTGGGAACAAGGAACACGTCGGTCGGAAACCTGGCAACAAACAAGGAAATACAGTACAATAATATATCATCACTGAGGTAGGAATTCCCATACTCAGAATACAAATGACTCAAAGCATAAATACCGACATGCAAATATCCATGTCAAGTAAGACAGGTCATGGCCACCAAACATACACTGTGGACCCATGCCAATATGACTCAAAGATGAACATATCCACCAAAAATACATTGTGGATCTATGTGTTAAAGACTCAAATTTGAACATAGCCATGAGACATACATTGTTGATCTATGCACCAATACAATATGAATATACTCCAACGCAACCTAAATCTGTCAGAAAAGATTCAGGGTCTTCATCTCCACCACTCTATAGTACGAATCTAACCATGTGAATACATGTGTTGAAGTTGAACATGGTAGAAACCAATTGATTACCGATCATTAATGAATATCGTTAACAAGTGTGAGGGAAATCACCATTAATGTCAATGACTCCCAAGATACTCTAGTACAATCCAACGGGTGTGAATTTATGAGCTGAAGTCGAACACTTGGAGGAATCTCCCGATCAAGGATCAATGATGAAAACCCACTGTTGAAAGCGAGGAAACCTGCCATTGAGGCATGCAAGTTCCAAGGTACCGATTAGTTTCTAAGTCCAATTCCTGGATAATGAGTTGAATTCGACAGGAAAAGACTTGTCACAAGAGGGCCTTAATGTATCCCCCGTCAATGACACGAAACAAGTAACAAGATTTGATCTAGATAAGAGTAACAAGTGACTCAGGACTGACTCAAGGATGGCCAACACAATAGAAGCCTTGAGGACTGCAGAAATGGACGACGCAATAGAAGGATTTCCGGGTTGAACTTCTCTTTGAACATATTGATGACAGGAAAATTGTCTTGGCAACACTAACTCAACAACAGGGATCGCATACCAAAATTTAATCTTATAAAGGAGTATGATCAAGAGACAAGAAAATTTTCCAACCTAGACACAAAGTGAGTGAAAGGGTGTCATGTTCAAAGGAAACTCTTCCATAGAATACATGTTTAGACACATTTCTTTCCCAATTCCCCACCACCATTTCTGGCAAGTACCTCTTTATTTTTACACAAGCTTGAGGAGGATAACATATGCTTGAAATGTACGTTCATCCTTCATATGAGTCCCTCAGAGTATTTTTAACGAACCATAGGATGGAGTGGTTCGGTCCCATATGGGTCTTTCGATGTTTGTTTTACGAACCCAAGGAAAGAAAATTCAGTGGTTTTTCAAATTTAGAGAGTCTGGAAAATACTTAAAGGAAACTCCAAAATGTCCTTTTTCATAAAATATTCTGGTGAGATCGAAAAAGAGATAATTTATCGCTCAACAAATGTTTTCTTCAAATACTTTAACGAGTGTGAAAAGAATAAGATCGCTCGACAATATTTTCATGTTTAGAGAGTCTGAAAAGAGCTTAAAGGGAACTCCAGGGGTTCCTTTTTCGTATAATCTTTATGAGTCCGAAAAAGTGATAAAAGTTTACTCAGTTACATTCTCAGGTATTTACGAGCACGAGAAAGAACAAAGATTGATCTCGGGATTGTTTTCATTTTTACGCAAGCTTAAAACAAAAAAAAACTATGCTTGGGATAGATTTTATTTTTACACAAGCTTAAAACTAAACTAAACTGTGCTTGGACCTGGTTTCATTTTTACACAAGCTTGAACCAGAGGAAATTATGCTTGAGGTAGGTGGTTTCATTTTTACACAAGCTTGAACTAGAGAAAACTATGCTTGTGACTTCCCAACGCAAAATCTAGAGATGGTTGGTACTTAGCCCCCAACTTAAGAAGCTAGCAGCTTAACTTCAGCATGAAGTCCAGAGGCTGTAAGAATTCCCCCCTATGCTTCATTTCGTCCAATAGCATAGGCAGAGGAATGGAAGCTTCACATACTATATGAAGGAATTGACTCAAACAAAGAGGGGGGGGGGGAATCTATTTCATTTTTTAACGAGCTTGACACAAGAATATGAACTATGCTCAAGAATCCAGGTTCAATCCCCAGACCTCTGTTTCATTTTTTAACGAGCTTGACATAAGAGGAGAACTATGCTCGTAAGCTCTGTTTCATTTTTTAACTAGGTTGCTACAGAGACGCGAAAACTATCCTTGTAACTGGTTTCATTTTTTAATGAGCTTGAAATTAGAAAACCATGCTCAAAGATGGTTTCATTTTTTAATGAGCTTGAAATTAGAAAACCATGCTTAAAACTCCTCTTCTTGATCATGGCTTCCAAGAGGATAACGCTCTGGAAGGACACCATGTCAAGGGACAAAACTCAGTTAGGGATTCCAAGAGATCTTCACTGGACGGAAGAAACACACTTTGGAAGGAACACATGTCGAGGGTCGCGATAGGGGTAAAGAGACCAGGCTCCAATAACCATACCGAAGAGATTACCATGCCAAATACTAGATCCAAGTCATAGGGGTGTGATCTTACAGTGAGAATCTCATATGCATCGGCAACTAAAGGCATGGGAGACAACGCCGCATAATTGACCTGTGGCGGGGGTGATACCATCTACATATAAGAACCGTTTAGGGAGGTCATTGGGTTGGTAATCAAGTCAGGACCAATGAATGAAAGTTGATAAATAGCCACAATTTTTCCATCGTGAGGGAAAGATATCACACGAAAAAAAGTGGACATAATATCTTTCATGGCATAGACATAATCTCTCCCAAGGAGTAAATCGAAATCCAAGGGATTTTGGACTAACATGATGTCAATAAAGATAGTTTTCCCTCCCAATGTTACGGGAAACCAAGGAAGGGTCCCTAAAGGTTGACTGGTTCTTCTGTTAAAAGATAACAAATTCTATGTAACCGACACAAGCTAAGGAAAACCCAAAGCTTGTTAAGCAATAGAGGAAAAAATACTAATGGACACATCTTCGTCTATTAGCATTTGAGGAACGTCCTGGCCACAAACTTGTACTGTAATCTTGAAAGGAATGTGAGAGAGAAGACGAGGTCCAATTAGCGCACCCCAATAAAAAATGATGGACTCATTACTTGGAGGGGGTTCCACGGAAGAAGGAGGAATGCCCCCTAGCACAATAGAATCTGTATCAACAAGAAAAATGTGGGCAGTATCAGATTTACTCTCTAGCAGGATAGTAGGATCAATTAATGACAGGATGCGATCAATCACTTGGGTTGCATTCTCCAAGGGGAGAATGGGGTCAACGGGTGGAAAAGGATCGACCACTTGGGATTCACTCTCTAACGAGAGAGTGGGATCGACCGAGGATGGGATTAGATCGACCACTTTGTCAACTAGTTCAACTAAGGATGTGAACAAATTGACTACCTGATCAACCAGACTGATCGATGAAGGGACCGAATTAATTATTTCATCAACTACAGGTGGGTCGAGAGTAAACTTGCAATAAGTAGCTGGAAGTTGAGCCTGGGAAACAGTCATGTCTTCCGATAATTTTGAGGCATTGTCCATACGAGGGAAAAGGTGAGTTTGATGACTCCCTCTGCATAACATACACATAAACTTGACTCTACTTTTCTTCTTCCCAATGATATCCTGATTAGTTGACGAAAGGTCATCAACATGTTGTTCAGAGGCTGACGACATGGGTTGGCGAGGCCGTGTAGACCATGCTTCTATAACCTTGGATAGACCAGGGAAATCCTTAAGAAGATGGCTACCCTTACAAAGCCTGCAAGGGTACTTGGGCTTATGGGTTGTTTGGGTGACCTTGGCATCATCAACACTCCCAGCACAATTAACAGTAACTGGTTGTTTTCCACCATGTTTGGCAGTGGTTGGAAGTTTGGACCCTTGCTTATTTTTCTTTTTCTTAATCTTCCTTTTCTTCTTCTTCTTATCCACCAGGTTACTAGCTTCAGATATTTCACTCGACGAAGAAGATGAAATGAAAGAAGACCTTGCAAGTGAAGAAGGCAAAGGATATCTTACTGGTGAAGAAGGCGAAGGATCAACATGAGGTTGGTGTTCTTGGGGGGGAGTTCTTACATCCGAAGCACTAGCTGCATTTGGGATTACTTGAGTAGAAAACAACCATATCGATAATCCAATTGTGAGACCTAGAAGGCTAAAAGTAGAAATGTAAGGAGGACCAACGTTTCCGTAAGAAGGAAAAACAAAAGGATCCCCTAGAAAATGGGGTCCTTCATTGGTCATTCTGGGAACCGATGCCATTAAAGACAGATCCAACCTAGAGTCTGCTAGGGAAAACAAACAACACACACTAAAAATCTAGGAAGCAAACAAGCAAACAAAACCTTCTTATAATGAACACACTAGTTGATGATGAAATCCAACTCTGAAGGAACAATGTAAGAAGGGGTTGAGATAGAGTGGGTGGAAAAGTTACATTGACGACCTTCTTAACAGACTTATGCCTTGGTGGAAGCTCCCACACATAAACATGGGTATACCCTCCAAGGAGCCCGAGTGAGTTTGGCCAATGTCGATTCCAGGTACCGTGAAGACTTTCCCCTCCACAATCACCTCATGTAAATACCCTAAAGAGATAGGCCACTAAGGTTACCAATTACAACAATGATGCCTGGGGAAACAGTCGATAGTTCGATCCACGTGCAAAGGCATGGTATCTAGCCCGAAATCAACTTGAGAAGGTCCCCACAGGATTTTATTCTCAAGTGACCCCCAATAATACGCACAATATCTACACTAAGACCAACAAAGTAGGGTGAGTAACTCTGTCGGCCCTAATGCGACCTCGTGATTGAACCTTGTGTGAGAAGGGCTTCCCAGGACAAAATGTAATAAGTGGATTTACCTCTCCCTAACACAATATTCTATGTCTGTTTACAGCTTTGGAAAGTTATCTTTCAAACCTATTCAAAAGCCCTACACCCTAAGCTAATGTCACCCTAAGCTAATGTAGGTTTGCTACTAGAAAATATAAAAATGTCCAATCAATTTTATAAGAACTTTATTTTAAGGTTGTTGTTACTCAAGAGGAAAATGGCGTGGACTAAATGATGTTTTGACCGACTCAAAACAATGCAAAGAAATGAGAATGCAAATATTTCACTTCGATGAAAGCTATATTACGAGAAGGAGAAAACGTTTATCATTCCCATATGCACAATGTCCCAAAATTTTATCAAACTCATCAATATCAAGATCTTCAAGAAATGAGCGAAAGAGACTATACACCAACCAATACACGATTCATGACCAAAAAATGCCAAAAACCATGAAATTTTGCTACTTCAAATGAAAGGATGCCCCCAATCTAATGCAAAGAAATAAATTAAAATTTTTGTTTCAAAGATACACTAAAAGAAATAACGATCTTCTTCAAGACAAAGCAACCCAAACAAATTTTCTCTTTTAACACAAACTATTCAGAAAAAGAAGTGTTGTTTCACTAAACATTTCTAAAGAAAAACAATGCTTTGTAACTGAAAGACACTCAAAGCAAGAGATCAAATCTTTCAAAAGTAAACAAGCTAAAACAAAGCAAATAAGGCTAAAAGTAGACTCAAAGACTGTCAAGCAGACTATAAACATATCATAATCAAACCCAAAAATTCAGCCCAAAACCATATCTAAGATCTGGGCAAGAAAAACCATCAAAAATCATTTTTTTTCACAATCGTTGCAGGCTATAGACTAACACAGCGCAACGATCCTTGATCGTCGCAGGCTAGAGAAAAAGTATAGTGCGACGACGCCGCACTGTGTCAAAGGGTAGGGTGTGTCGATCCTAGATCATTGCATTGTCTCTCAAAGCAGGGTGCGACGATCAAAGGAAAATATGGAAAAAAAATAAAAAAGCATGAAGGTTTTCCAGTGAAATTAAACAACCAGAGAGTTAATCTGGATCTCCCAGTGATTCAGAAAATAGAACCCAAGAAATCAAAGAAAAAAAACAAGACTACTAGGAAAACAAACCAATCCCTAGTATGGTCGCCAATTTTGTTATCAGACAAATCGGTAAGTGCGGACACAAACAGGTTTCCCTAGTTTCACCCCGAAACTAGAACAAAACAAGACATAATATAAAACTTTCCCTAAGTTTTAATTATCAAGCATACTAACTAACAAGATGACATACCTTTTAAACGTCGTTTTTTCTTGCTAGTGTCATCCTTGCTCCGTTCCAAGGCTTATGGAATGTTGAACCTGTAAAAAGACACAAGCCAACGAAGTGAAAGAAGCAACGTATACTCAACAAAACCTATGTATGTGATTAAGGAGTCATACAAAAAAATAAGACCAATTTTATTGGAAAGAAATATATCACTGTATTAAAGATATGGAAAGGAGAATACAACCAATGCATTGATGTTGTACACTTTCAATCAATCTTAAGATGAGGGTACAATTCCCTCACCTTTCCAACCTCAATCCATTTATTTTTGTTTGGATTCCTTCCTTTAAGACCAACACAAAGGTATTCCACATTCCCTCGTTTCGAAGTTCTCATCCTCCTGTCAAGGATTGTATCCTCTTGCAATTCAGAAAGATATTCTGG
This sequence comes from Picea engelmannii, assembly GCA_009831015.1. Taxonomy (NCBI): domain Eukaryota; kingdom Viridiplantae; phylum Streptophyta; class Pinopsida; order Pinales; family Pinaceae; genus Picea; species Picea engelmannii. The sequence goes on along the minus strand of ML805979.1, from coordinate 7,402 downwards.
TGAGAAGTCATCTATGGAAGGAATGTGAACACGCTCTCCTTGATCATCAATCAAAGGAGGCTCATACAATCTCAAATTTTCAACATTAACAATTGCATACATTTCATATTAGGAGGCAAATCCAAATGAAAGGCATTGTTACCAATCTTTTCAAGAATCTTGAAAGGTCCATATCTAATTGGTTTCAGTTTTTTACCTTCTCCTTTAAGCCTCTCTTTTCTAATGTAAATCCAAACTTCATCTCCAACTTGGAAACTGTGATCAACACGATGCTTGTCATGTCTTGTCTTGTACTTGGCTTAGCTCTTTTCCAACTGTTATTTTTCCATTTGATGCACCAACTGAATTTGTTCAATGAACTTCTTTGCTTTATCAATGTCATAGTGACCATCAATACAAATATCCTTCCCAAAGATAAAATATAAAGGATATTTTGGCAAATAACCAAAACATGCCTCGAATGGAGATGTTTGAGTCGAAGAGTGCTTAGCCCAGTTATAAGCATGTTGAATGTTGTGTAGGTGCTCATCCCAAAGCTTAGGATGTTTGCTGCAATAACCATGAAGAATATGTACTATTGTTCTATTCACCACTTTTGTTCGACCATCAGTTTGTGGATGAAAAGTTGTGCTCTTTTTCAGCTTGGTGTCCATGAGTGCCCATAAGCTTGACCAAAAGTTCCCAATAAATCGAGAATCTTGATCAGAAATAATGGATTTGGGCAAACCAAAAATGTACCCAAACATGATGAAAGAACATTTGTGCCATTTTTTCAGTTGTAACCTGCTTCTTACAAGGCATCAAAATACACATTTTGCTGAAAGGGTCGACCACAACATAAATATAATCATGATTTTTTTTAGACATAGGTAGACCTCCTACAAAGTCCATGGAAATGCTTTCCCAAGGACGAGAAGGAACCTGAAGTGGAGTATACAAACCCAAATTTCTATTGCTAGGCTTACTTTTAGCACATAAAGAACATCCTCTTACATGTCTTGAAACACTTTCATTCATTTTAGGCCAATAGTAATACCTTTGCAAATTAGTCACTGTCTTGCCTACACCAAAGTGGCCTGCAATAAGAGAAGAATGTGCTTTCCTTATGTTGTTGACTCTTTCACCCTGTGGAATACATAGCTTGCCAAGATGATACAAAAGCTTATCATTCACATGGTAATCCAATTACTCAACTTGGTTAGAATGACACAAAGTTTCATAAACCTTTTTAAAATCAACATCTAAAGCATACTGTTCAACATAGCTCTCATGCATGGTAGAATTATGCTTAAGAATAACTGAAGCACTAAAAATAGGCCTAGAAATCATATCAACAACTTTGTTATAAATTCCTTTCTTATACCTGATAACCAAGTGGAATTGTTGTATAAAACCCATCCATCTGAAGTGCCTTGCTTGTTGTAGCTTTGTTTGTGATTGTAAGTATTGCAATGGTTGATGATTTATGCGAATGATAGTTTCTTTTCTCAACAAATAATGTTTCCATTTTTTCACACTTTGCACCAATGCATACAACTCCTTATCATAAGTAGGATAATTAATCACAACACCATTAAAAGTTTCAGAATGAAAACAAATGGGCTTACCATGTTGCAATAAGGCTGCTCCCATTGCATAATTACTTGCATCTGTTTGGATCTCAAATAGTTGTCTCAAATTAGGAAGTGCAAGAATTGGAGCTGAACTAATCTTCTTCTTCAATGCATCAAAAGCTTTTTGTTGCTTGCCTTCCCATTGGAAAACTTGTTTGATGCTTGTCACTGTATGTAATGGAGCTACAAGTGAAGAGAAGTTAGCAATAAAATTTCTCCAATATTGGGTTGCTCCCAAAAAGCTTCTTACATCTGTCACATTGTTGGGCATAGGCCAATCCAAAATGAGTTTGACCTTGGAAGAATCAATTTTCAGTTCTCCTCCTCCAACAATATGTCCCAAGTAAACAAGTGAGGTCTTTTGAAACTCACATTTAGACATCTTCAAAAGCAAATTTTCTTTCTTCAAGACATCCAAAACTTGCTTTACATGCATAACATGCTCTTCATGATATTTGTTAAATATCAAAATGTAATCCAAGTAGACAATCACACAATCATCAAGAAAATGCCTTAAAACATCATTCATAACTCTCATGAATGTAGCAGGAGCATTACAAAGCCCGCATGACATATCCATCCATTCAAACAAACCTTGCTTTGTTTTGAAAGTTGTCTTCCATGTGTCTCCTTCAACAATCCTAATATGATGATATCAACTTCTCAAATATAACTTAGTAAAATACTTATCATCTTTCAATTGATCAAGCAAATAATCAATTATAGGAAGAGGATAATGATTCTTTACTGTAATCTTGTTCAAGGATCTTAAATCTACACACATGTGCCATGTACCATATTTCTTTGGTACTAAAACAATTGGTGACCCACATGGTGATGTGCTTGGCATGATAACCCCTTTGTCAAGCAACTCTTGGATTTTTTTTTAAATTTCAACATTCTCAATGACTGACATTCTGTACATACCAATGTTTGGAAGAGGACAATCTTGCTACAATTGTATCTCATGTTGGATACCCCTTTTAGGAGGCAATCCTTTTGGTTCCTGAAACATCTCATCATATTGGTTAACAACCTCATATAAATCAGATTTCAACTTTGCATCACAACCTTGGAAAACTTTTTTTTCAACATTGTCTTTGGGTTTGATCATCAAGAGTGCACAGTTCTTACTAGCATTGACTAATCTCTTCATTTGTCCAGCATTTACAAGTGACAAATTCATCTTCTTTGTATGTTCTCTAATAATGTACTCAACTCCATTTTTAAACAAATGATATTTGTTCTCATGATGATGAAATATGGCTCTCCTATCATATAAATATGGGCTTCCCAACACAATACCACAAATATCAAATGGAATAACATCAAGCTCTACCTCATATATAAAGTTTGTAGTGATGGAAAATCTAATTTTACATCTTCTTGTCACATGCAATTTGGCAGTCACATATCCATCCTAGAGGATATTGTTTAGGATGTGGAGTAGTTTTCAAATGCAATTTCTTAACAATGTCTTCAGATTTGAGGTTTTCTTGAGATCCATTATAAAAAAGAGTATCTATCTTGGTATGCTTTGAAATAACCCTTATGTGGAAAATATCTATTCTTTCTTTTTCATGTTGAGTTTCGTTGAGGCTACTACTACTTGAAGAACTAGTACTTGCAATATAATCCTTACCTTGAAAACCCATGGCTGTAATTTTTGTTTCATCTTCCGAATCAGAACCTAAAACATGTTGTGTAGTTGCAGCAATCTTTGGTTTCCCTTTGTTGTTGAACTTTTTGGGTCTCATTTCAGGATGAAGTTTCCAACAATGGTCTTTGTTATCCCCGATATCTAGGGATAACTAAGAGATCATGTCTCGAGGCCCACATGGTCCTAGACATGGAGTACTGAGAGCAGGATTGACTTGAGCATGGCCCTTGAGGGCCCATCTTTCTTCTTCTCCACCAGACTTGTCCTGTCAGCAGTAGGAGCTTCCATCACCACCGGCCTGGGCTTACATCAGAGAGGGCTCTTGCTCCATGAGGTAATTGGTCCAAGGTATTATGGTATGTGTCATATTTGATTGTTATAACCTTCTTATATATGCATTAGGTTCCTTTCATTTCTGATGACTGCTTAGATCTTACACTAATCCACTTGACCATTGTTGGGGTGATTGATTGGGTAACTTAGTAAGCTGATATTCATGGGTTTTGGCTAGCCACCAAAAGGGGTTTGTAGAGCCATTGTCCGCTCCCACCATCTTATCATATTTTCATCTTATACCCCCCTCATCCATCCCATTCCCCTAGTTTGGCCATTAGGATGACCTTTGAGGGTTACATATTGTCTTGTGGGAAGAAGGGGCTAAAGGCCCAGGGGGTGAAAGCAGCTAGTAAAAGATAAAAGCCATAGGAAATAAAACCTAGAGATGCTTCGCCCAGGGGATCCCCGAGAAGGCAATAAAAAGCCTCTCGATAAGAAACTAAAGGGACCCTAAGAAAAATAATAATAATAAAAAACAAGACCTAACTAAGA
>ML805978.1:231766-242421 GCA_009831015.1 Picea engelmannii | reverse complement strand
TGCACTTAGATGCTCAACTCTTGATCTCCTAGATCAATCCTATAGTGCACTAAATACAGGAGCACCATGTATACTTTATGTTATATACTTAATTTTCCATGTTACATTATCATCTTAGGTTTCTTAAGGGTATTTTATTCCTTCTTATGGTTGTTGACTTTTAAATCCTTTCTTTCTTCATTCTACTAATCATTCTTTCCTTCTTCATCCAACTTCTTTCATTTCTCTTATGTATATTTCATTTTACTTTTTATCTTTTCCTTCCTATTTCTCCACCTATTTTTTATTCATCTCTCATTTCACTCACTTTTTCTTTCATTACATCTTTATAATACTTCTCTTATTTCACACTCTTACTAATTATGTAGTTCTTTCTTACCATATACCTCCTTACAACACCCTACCACTCGTAACTTTTATTTTTCGCCCAGTTTCATTTACTCTTTTCATTACTTCTATTGCATGCCTACATTCCATTATACAAATAACAACGTACCTTGCCATTTTTTTTTCAAGTCAATGTAGTTTTATATGATACATTAATAAACTGGGAATCATTTTAGAAAAATGATTTGAAGGTGGAAAAAAATGAAGGATTAAACGTACAAGAAATCACTCAAAAAATTTTGACTTGTCTTGTATCATTATATCTCTTATCATCCCTTATAATCCCATGATCTAAGATTTTAAGTCATCTCTACTACAAAAAATATACTTTTGTAAATATTAATTCGAAGTATTATCATACCAATACAATACCTGGGTATTATAGAACAAAGGTTGATCATTGAAATAATATGCACAAGTCAAGACTTCATACATATGATCTTTCTTTTGTTACATGCAATAATGTAAAAATTGCCACAAATTCATTAAGGTGCTATGAACCTTCCAAAGATCTAATCATAAGATATATAAGGTATATCAAATAGGATTTTTAGAATTTTGGTGTAGAAACTCATTACATTATAATAGATACCATCACCTAAAATAACACATACCTAGGTGTTGAGGGGTCAAAATGGCATGTCAAGTAGGTAAGGGAGAACACTTGATGGAAAGTCCCAATTAGACATACTCTCATTTGGTGTAGCGTTTTCCGAGCAATATGTGGGTCTGGTTTCCGCTAAGAATTAAAATAAGAAAAAAGGGAAATACAACAAACTGTCTCCCAAAGAATTCTAATTAAATATGGTTTTGGTGGTTTTGTCCAGGGATTCTTGTGGTTTATAGCGCCATGTCGCTCGTTCGTAACTTTGCCAGGCATTTGCGTTGATCAACATATAGGATAGACAATCATTCCATTTTGCACATTTTCATTATCCCGTAATTACAATTCGTATGTCTTAGGTACGAACCCATTTAGTAGCGACACGGAACCTTATTTATGCAAATAGAAGTGTCGTTATTGAATGGTAGAGACTTACCAAACATGGGTGCCCTATTTATAACCTATGTGCCATTCGGTGCCCATGCAGATATTTTGTCTTTAGGACCTGGAGTCCCTTATAGCTAATATATGACTTTGTGTTTGAACCTCATTCTTACCCATAATCATGTTGACCTATACCTATGGGACTCCCAATGAGTCTGGTTTAAGCTCTTTTCTGACTCTATCAAAAATTGAAAAGATTGTTGAGTGAACTTGTCTCTTTCACACCCGTAAATTGGATTTGAAAGGACGTCTATTTGGTGCAAGTTTACCCCTTTTTCAAACCAAGTAGGCTAAATTTACGAAAAGGGAAATTCTTTGGCGTTAAGTTGTAATTGCATCTCATTCTCTTGCTTGAAGTATTGAGCCTATTTCCGGTTTTCGCTTTCACATTATAAGCCTATCACCTCAATAGTTTGCATCTTTAGCCAAGCAGAGCCTTGTTTATATCCTTGCAACTTGACACCCTATACCCCAAGAGGAAACATTCCCCCGAGTGTCCATATCCTGCATGCACCTCCTTACATTGAGCATAGGTATCTTCCACTACTAGAACTAGTTTCTTACTATAGACACTCATTTCGTTCTCTGTATCATAGCATTCATTTGACTATGAAAAAACAAAAAAAATACGGATAGGAAAAGAATATTATCTTACATTGGCAACAGTTGTGTCTCCTTTGAACAGAGAACAAACTTTTGAGTCCACTTGTCATCAAAATTTTGGGTTTAGCATGACCTTAGGAAGTTGATCTCATTACTTAGAGTTTACTCCCTCGATTAGTTACTCTTCCAGTCCCTATGGATATTTTGGTTCATGCCTCCTGCATCACAAAGTTTCATCAGTGAGTCTATGCTTCCATAGTCATCTATACATCTCATGCTCTTTTTTAAAGGATGTCTATCAACCTGTGTCGGCCATTTCTCAAAAATCTTGACTTTGCATGTTGGCCATACCCTCAATGTGTCTCAGAGTTACATGAAGTTGTAGTCCTATCGAGCACCCTGGTCCTACTTTCATTATGGGTAGGTAACCTTGAACCCAACAATCGACATTTCATCATTGGTCGTTGACTGGGAGGTTTCCCTTGTGTTCGACGGTAATAAATCTATTCACACATTGGGAATCGTGCGATGTCTTGGATGCCATTATCCTTATTGTTGGTTTCCTCACCTTTGTTAGCATTTTTCCTTATTGGATGTTATTCAGAGGGTATTTTTCGTGCACCACTTGAATCTGGTGCATGTGAAAGATGCATAGGGTTGTTGGTTCATGAACATGTTCTTCGTCCTAGTTCCTCCAAATCATCAAGATCATGCTTTGTACCTCGTGCTAAATTATAAGAGATTCATTAATGCTCTCCTTTCAGCAGGTCTCCTTCCATCGACTTCAGTCCATTTGTTCTGGAAACGAGACCTAGAGTCCTATGTGTACCTAGAGGCTTGCAGTCATCAATGGCAGGTTCTCTCACCATCGACAGTTGGGAATATGTCAATGTTCCCTGATCGATGGATTCTTCAAGTGTTTGACCTCAACTCCTTTATTCGCACTTGTAAGAATGTATTTGGTGCCTTGATACCTACTTTCATTATCAATAGGTTGTCTTGTGTTTATTAATGGTATACCTTAATGATCGGTAATCAAACGAAGTCTCATTGTGTTCGACCTCAACTCCTTTATTCACATGATGTAGAATTGCACCTTTGGCGGATCGTGTAGAAGACTTGAAGACATCAGTTTATAGTCGTAGCTTTCCTAAGTTGTTGCTATCATTCATTGGACCAATACCTATATGACTTCAGTGATCATGGGAGATCATATTGTACTCCATTGTTTACAAATATCTTCAAATTTATTTTGAGACTGGTTTTCATTGGGCCTTGTTCGTGACTATGACAACCTATGGCATGTATCTACCCTTGTATTTCCTATTCATAGCCATGAATAGTTGTTTGGTATATTTCCACATGGATCTGCAGTGTAATTCAAATTGGTAGCCATGTGCACAAATTCATTATGGATTGTAATTTTATCATGAGCAACTAGTTCGTCCAACTTGGTCTCCATTACTCCACTTATGGGAATTATAATGTATTTTGGCCATCGCAGATACTCCTCTGACCTCACACATTATGGGGCATCTGTTATAGAAGGATTTGTCTCACCCCATGCAAACTTGCTTAGAAGGCCTTTTCCATTTCCCTATGCAGACTTGAAGTCCCCTTTTTGCAATTCCCAGAGCTAAAAAACATATTTTCCACGTATACATGCCCTAACATCTATACAACATGTGTATACGCAGGTTGCAGCATTACAACCCACGTACATTGGAATTTGTGCTCAAAATTAAAAAAATGGTGTTGGGTTTCCATGTCATGTCACGAGATCCATGATCATTGACCTTCCATATACTGGAAACATTTAGACTCAGCCCTTCAGTTCCATTTGAAGGTTATAAATGGGTCATATCCAAGCTATGGAAGAGAGGAGAAGAATTCAACTTTGAGAGAAAAGTTACTCTAGAGAAATTATTCACTTCATATTGAGTCTACATCCCTTTGTCCTTTTAAGTATGGACACATTGTTCAACCTTCGAGCTTTTCCCTATTTGATGGAGAACCTCATTGCCTCTCTTATATTATATTGCCTTTGGTGGAGGATTGAAGTGGTGGAAGCCCCGCTGGAAGGGACTTAGTTTCTCGGTTCTGAATGTGTCGACACAGAAGTTTGGCATTCATACACTTCTGTTGATTACAATTTAATATAAATACTCTTTTCTTGTCCAATTAATGTCTTGCAAATATTTGAATTTTTATTCCATGTGCGTATTTGTTATGAATATTGATGGATTTTGCTATTGTATGTGCTAACTTTATATATTATCACCATATGCTTGCATATCTTGGTTGTTGAGGACAAGTTGCAGGTGTATTTCTTTGACTCAAGTGCTCAACAGTGGACTTCATCGAACATCTGGACAAGGTAGGATCATTATCTTGTCTTGTTAGCATATTTGTTTATATAGCATAATTGAGATTAGAGTTGATTTATGTAGTCATTTCCGTCTGTTGTGGTTTACCCCATGCCATAGAGTGATTTTCCTCATAACAACTTTAATGTCCCTTTCCAAGTAGGAGCTCCAGAGAGGAGGGCTTAGTAGTGTAAACATCCCCTTTTAGACTATATCCAGGGATAAATAAGGGAAACAAGGTCATTTGGTTTCATTTCACTAGGGAATGTTATATTTTGCAAGTGACATTAAGTGAAAAGTGGGAAAATTGCACTTCAAGTGAATTAAGCCAAAAATAGAAGGGCGCTTAAGTGAAGGATATAATTATAAAGTTCAATGAAGAATTAGGGTTTGAGAGGGTATATGAAGGAGAAAAACGACCTAATTCCTCATTATTTGAGTTTATGATTGGAGAATTAAGATCTGAGGAGAAAACACACATGTTCAAGTGAATCAGTGGATATTGTAGATTCCAAGAAGAAGACACCAGTTGGTTGATTTTGGTGTTGAGAGACACACCCTATTCATTGGAAGGATCACCCATATTCTTCATCGGTTTCTGTAATATCCCCAAGGACGAGCCCTGTTGTAATCATGTTTATGAATTGTAAATCATGTTTATGAATTGTAAATCATGTGTTTGTAGGCTGGTGAGACAAGTATTAATAAGTTGGTGGGGTTATGTGTTTATTAGGCCGTAGATCCTGAGTGTTAAAGGCCAGGAGCCTATTTTTGTATATGTAATATGCAGAACATTAATAAATATTAAACATCGTTGCGTGCAGACCGAACACAAAGAAAGAGTGATGGGGGACTAATCTTCCACAGGGTGGGTAAGGGAAAGGGGGTTGAAAGGTTGGAAAGAGGGGCTAAGCTTAGGGGCTTAATCCTTGAGAACAATATTTTATTATTATTCCAAAGTTGTGTGACAAACATGTTTTTATCCTAAGTCCTGGGAGAGGCAATGCATGTAGATCCAACGTGTGCAAAAGGGAGTGCATACTTGATGGAGGGCATGCATCTTCATGGGCGACATGTGTTGGCCCAGGCACATTCAATTTAACCCAAGAATTGAGTCGTGATGGGGGTTCGTCCTCCATTCTATCGTCGGTTGTATGAAACCATGAATTCCATCTAGTCTTTGTGTTTGGCCTCCATCATCGACCTCTGCTTAATTTTCTTGCCATGCACCCTAAAAACGAGAACCGTGAATTTGATCGGTGTATTCCCTTGAATGTTGTTCCCTCTGTATTTGACCTTTAAAAATATTCACGCACGCACCAGAGACACAAAATCCTTGAACTATCTGTGTTTTCTGTGGAACCCGACACCTAGGTAATCACCTGAGTGTGTTGTGTCTTAGTGTCTGGCCGTTACCATTTTCAGGCCTATGCCCATTTTTTGTTGTGGTCGTCATCCTTGTGTGAATGAGTGTTGAACCGTGGTTTTTGTCCTCACCTGGTTGGATCCGAGTCGAGGAGTGTGTTGAAGAAGCGGGTTGTCAGGCCCGTGGTTGAAGAGGCAGGTTGTCAGGCCTGTGAGAAGCTCTCTCCAGGTGAGAGAGTCTATTGGGAAGTGGTTTTCTCCTAAAGAGAGTCCAGCACCAGCTATGGAACTCTAAGAATTCCTGATCCAGCCTGTTGCTGAGACCTAGAGAGGGAGGTGAAGCATCGATGGACTGTGCTTGTGAAGGTGTATACTCCCGGGTGGAACATGCATGTGGGGAATGAGAGTCTATGAGTAGTGGGCGTAAGAAGGCTCCTGGAGAGAATCCTTCAGTTGCTCTGTGCAGGTTTCCTATAACCTCATCCTAGTCTAGGATTCCCTTCCCTTGGGTGGAACTTAGTCCTAGCTCGAGGGTGACCCACTGCTGATCGTGATGAGCAGCGTGGTCTAAGGCTGGGAGGTTCGTGGAAGGTCTGCACGTGGTTGGTGGAGTTACTACAGTTTCTAAGATAAGTATCATTATGTATTTTAATTTCAACTAAAATGCATGTCTATGATGCTTGTAATATTATCATGTATTTTGTTGCAATGATATTTACTGTTAATTCCATTATTTCTGAATGTTAGAAGTAATCCTGTGATTACTCTGTATTGNTATATATATATATATATATAAGTATGTGAATGTTTCCACGTAGTAGCGTTGCCAGGCAGTGGGGTTGATGGTCGGGGATGTTACAGTTTCATTAGCAGTTTACAGGTTCAGGCAACTAGGGCACACCTCATCAAGGTGAGGGCGTGAGAGTTGGGAGACTCAGAGGTTTATCTTGTCCCGACCATGGAGAATTCAGATATTTCCTTTCGACCCAGTTGAGAGGAAGGCAGGGTGATCCTTTTGAGATACTTCTGGAGATATTCCGATGGAGGAATCATCTAGTGTGCACCAGATAGTTATTGAGGACACAACACTTGTGGAGACTTAGGCATATTTCCAGAGAGATCGTCAGACCAGATCCAGGGAAACCCTTCTGACCCAGCTCAGAGGAGGACAGGGTGCATAGATTGAGACAGTTACAACCCATTTTTTACGATGGGATCTCTAGGGCGCAACAGTTGAGCCTAGGAGGTGTGAAACCCCCCGGAGGAACCATCCAAGGTTCGTACATATCAGCAGAGGGTCGATCTTTAGGCCAACAGTTACTGAGAGGGTGTTTGAGGGAAGGGCATACAGCTTGAGATAGTTTTCAAGGTTATCTAAGGAGTTTATCCACCAGGGAGAATATTTTAGTCTTGCAGCAGTTGTCGTGTGAGTTGTCGATTGCATGCAACAATTCATCTTGCTCATCCATTGATCCAACATTCTTATTCACTTGTGGGTATTTTGATTTAGCATTGTTGATTGTATTCCAACTAAGATCCATCTAGCCTTGATATAGTTGAGTGATTCCATTTATATTCCCACATGCAGTATTGTACTTTCAGTCATATTTCATAATAGAAGTGGTTGCAGTTGTTCTATGTTTTCTATCTATTGCACATGTTTGTTATACACTGGTAAACACAAGAAAACACATTTACAATTATTGAAACACAAAGAAAAACCATTAACTGCATCTAAAATCCCAAAGAGTATCAGTTTCTACAACAAATAGCCAGGAATGGAGGCAAATATCTAGATCTGGGGACCTGGGGATCTAGAGATATTATAATAGTCCTGACCTTCTAGCTGAGATTTCCCATATTAGAATTCCAAAGATACATCTTGTGATCATTGTGAGGCTAGGGTGATATTTTTTTTAACATATTTTATTTCAGTCTCAATTTATTTTAGTATTTTGAGTGCTAAGCTAATAATGTTACATCTTAATACTACATAAAAAAAAAAAAAAATTACAAAAACTTCTATTTCTTGTGACAATTTTTTTCTAATAGAATATCCATTATAATTTGTATATAATTCCATACTAAATCCATGGAGAATTAAAATTCAAAATACTTTTCTATACATCTATTCTCTTCCTTCTAAAACAACCTGTGTTATTTCAACTTTATGTCCCAATTTGGATTTCCCTGCCAATTAATTATATATCCTTACATCATATATCTAATATACCTTTATTTCCTTACAAATTAGGAGGGAAAAAGTTTCACTTTTCTCTAAGCTAGAATGTGAAATTTGTATATTTGTGTTGTGAAGAAGGCGTATATTGATAACCATAACATGATTATCCATGAATTAGAAAAGCTAATCTATCATGAACAACACTTTTCAACTAAAATTCTTTTAGTGGCTCATAAATCAAGGCCTAATGGTGAGGGTCTAAGGAATCCTTAAAGAAATATTGCATAGAGAGTCCACTAATATAATATAAATATGGATCCAATGTCTAAAAAAATATTTATATTTAAACCTTGAATTGATGCATGGTTAAGTAGGATATGAAGGTATAAGGGAATTTCAATGCAAGGTTTCACTTATTATATGGGAAATTTTACTTATTCCTTTATATATTATATCATTGTGACCCCTTTAAAAAATCCTTAAGGCGTGGCTAGATGAGCTATGAAATTGTCCTCCAAATATTGATAGATATGTTAGTCCCAAAAGCAAGTGAAATGTTGGCTTTGTGATTATACACAAAAGAAGAGAGACAATTAAAAAGACATGGAATGTCATCTTATTATCATTAATTCAATGTTACAATAAAATTATTCCCATTTTATTTGCTAACAAGGTAGTTCTTTACCAAATTTAGGTAACTTCCATACTATACTAAATAATGACCAAAATTCAATCATTAAATTTATCATTACATTATAATACAAGACTCCAATATGATTATGTGTTGATCATTTGAACATTGTCCCAATTCATAATCAACTAACATTGAATATTTAAACGAGTACTACACTTATGAGGGTTGTCAAAACCTCACAACAAGTCATCCAATATTCTCAAAATCATTAGCTTGGTATATTCACCTTTCCACACAAGTTAGACTTGGGATTTAATCCATGGAAGTAATAAGAATTTGTTTTCTATCTTAATACATAAACTCAAGGCCATGACTAATTCATGAACAAAATGTTGTGGGCCTTGATGCTAATGTCATAATACTATCTTGCGAGAATGTATACTAGAATGGATTATAGTTCTAGTAAACCGGATTATAGTTCTAGTAAAACAACTTTCACATCAAGGTAATTTCACTTTTATACATATTCTAAGTGAGACAATGTTTTTTAACCATTAATAAAGGATAGAAATCAAGACATTTTTTAGATATAAGACGTTCCATATTATTATAATACAATCTTACTATTTTGATAATGTTGTTTGTATATAGATTATATTTCATCTCATGGTTTATATTCACAACCTGCATCAATCTTCAACAGGGGTGTTTCTTGTAGTGGCCTTGTACCATAGGGGCTTCACTTGTTGGACAATATCCTATCATGTTGATTCATAAAGGGGGCTTTAAAATTATGAAAAATCAAGTCAATATATCATTTCATATTAAGGGAAAAGGGGTATTTTATTATTGAAAAAGGTTTATAGATATTGGGGGTGGGGGGAGATGCACTAGGTAGATGGAGTTTATAGGTATTGCAAAGGTTTTATAGGTACTTGGTGAAAGTATTAAATTGAAGAGGGGTGAAAGTAGTATAACACAAATCCCTTGATCCCATGACTATCTTAATATAGTGGCATATCAATATGCTAGGATGTCAGTGTAGTTGTTTGCTTATTTTTTGGTTATTTGTGGGTTTATAGGATTTTTTTTCTGTTATAAGTACTAGGAGTAAAAATAAAAATGGGCATTAAAAATGCCACAAAAGACATGGATACCTAAATATCTAGCAAAAATGAGGAGATTTTTAATTGGATAGATGTATTGGGAGGGGGTTCAAAAAAAAAGTTTTGAGAGGTATTTTTCAATATTTAGTGAAATTATGGATATTCTTTAATATACCATGAATGAAAGTGTTCATGGGTTCACTAAGTGAAATATTGCATTGTATCTTCCCATCACTATGCACTTTTAATCAATAATTATCATTAAAATGAAAAAATTATTAGCTCATTATATAATCCTAGTAGAGAATCCATTCAACACATTCATCCTTGCACGAATAATAATCTCATGGAATAGAAGAAAGTTACCTCATTTAGTTAGGCTTATTTAAAAAAAGGATATATACTCACAAGAAATAGACTTCTCAATGCAATTTTCATATTAGAAATGGAGACAATAATCATTAACATAATATAATGATTATCACAACTTACTCCTCAAGAATGAAATACATCCATGTTATAGAAAAAAATAAATAATCCACAACAACAAGAATGAGAAAGGTAAAGAAAATGCATTGAAAATCATGTACCCTAGAATTTTATGTGTTATGTTTATAATGTTTTGCAAATTACACTGTACTTAAAGCTTTCCATAAGTCTTTTCCATATCTTAGAAAACATATGAGAATGGTAAAGAAAGTGCATTGAAAATCATGTACCATAGAATTTATGTGTTATGTTTATAATGTTTTGCAAATTATAATATACTTTCCATAAGTCTTTTCCATATTTTAGAAAACATAGGTAATATAGTGAGATTGTTAAACTTTCATAATATATATAAACTTTCATTTTATATATATATATATATATATATATATATATATATATATATATATATATATTTGTTTTTTTTTGTTTTTAAATAGTTAATATTGTTTTTTTTAAAGAAACACATGTCAAT